>NW_004624777.1:15624809-15649507 GCF_000247695.1 Heterocephalus glaber
ACTGAAAGTGTAAATAAGGATTAAAATGATTAAAATGAATAATTGATAATTTGAAATAGGAAAAGTTCCAAAGGTGTAGGGGTGGTGGGAGGGGAAGGGGAAAGGAAAGAAGGGAAAGGAAAAATTATGAGAAAAGAAAAAACAATGGAAACAAAATCTATGTAAATAGGGAATGGAGGAGGGGATGAAGGGCGCACAGGTAATTGGGATAAAATTAAGAACCAAGATACATCATGTACAGGTACAAGCACCCAATGATAAATGTAAATGTATTGTATACCCCAAATGTACCAATAATAGAATTTAAGGAAAAAAATAAATAATGAGAAACTACACACATTTATAGCTAAGAGGATGCCCATTGAAGCCATTCTCTTTTTTTTTTTTTTTTTGCCATTCTCTTAGCTGAAATAAATAGGACACACATGTGTAAATACCGAATAGTTTCTCTGATGTGAAAAATTGAAAGTGTAAATAAGGATCAAAATGTATAATTGATATTTCAAAATAAAAAGAAAAGTTCTAAAGGAGTAGGGGAAGTAGGAAAGGAAGGGGAAAAGAAAAATTGGAAAAGAAAAAATATGGGAAAAGTAAAATCATGGAAACAAAGTCTTTGTAAATAAGGAAACCTGGAGGGTGTGAAGGAAGGGCAGGGGAATGGAGAAAAAATAAGAACCAAGACACATCATGTAAAGTTACAAGATCCCAATGATGAACATAACTGTATTGTATACCTAAAATGAACTAAATGGAAAAAAAAAATAAATACATACATCTTGGTTTAAAAAAAAAAGAGTAAATTCTGTAAATTCTCTCCTTAAACTAGTTTTGTATACATTTCTGTCTCTTAATCTATTAGTCTAACATAAGATATTATCACCTCTATTTTTCCTGCTGTACCCATGTGATACTGTCAAAGACTTGTCTGCATTCTGTGCTTACTTTAACACTCCTAATAACACTTGAACTGATACCCCACAATATTACTTTTTTATTTCTACTCCCTATCTTAATATGTCTCTATGTGACACATGAACCTTTACTCAAATCATTTTAAGATTTTGTGCATGATTCTTATTCTAGTGATTTTCTCCTAATTGGGGAATTGAAATTTTAAAAAATTTGATAAATGTGAAATATTTTTTAAAAGTGTTTCTATAACATATATTATGCCATCACCCAAATCATGTATAATTTATAAGGTGTCCATCTTAGGGACTTGCTGCTTTCTTTCTGCTCTGTGTCTAAAATTCAGGGGTGATTTCGAAGTGGATAATGTTACCTTTAATAATGTAAGAAACGTCATGTTTTGTTGTTCCAAAATAATGACTTTATACTGTCCACTGACACGGATGACTGTCTTTTTCCTGTATATTTTGTAAGTATTGCAATAAGTACAGTAAATAAATTAAATGCCATAGAGTATGACTTATCTTTATTTGGTATGAAGACTTACAATGTTTAAATGTAACAGATATTAATCTTTTTCTTAACTCACGATTTTTAAAACCTAAAAATTCTTGGCATATGACACTGATTTATCTTTAAATACTGTCTTCATTAAATTCATTGAAATGCTCTCTTTGTATATTTATAACCACTCTATGATAGGTTTGCATAAATATCTGATTGATTTCTAAATAATCTTCTGGCTAAGTGTAATAGCACCCTACCAGAGAAGATGTATATATATATATATATATATACACATACACATATATACATATATATATATACATATATACTATATATACACATATATAGTATATATATATATATAGTACGTGTGTGTGTAATAGACTCTTTTCTCTATTGAAAAATTGATAATATCGAACAATTTCTAAGTAAAATGTTAATGGTGAAAATATACCTTTATCACTTAGGTACCATTTAATTCATTTATTTTAGGATCAGATAAACCACATATCTTTTCAATATTAGCCAGTGGGGTTTAGGCTTCCGCACGTGATTTTGAAGGGACACATTTGCTATGGACAATTAAGTAAATAAAAGTACTGTCCTTATTTCCCATGAACATTTAAATGTTCTTTCCAGAAATTTCCATTATAGTTTATTATTATTTATTATTTATTATTATTTATTTAGAGAAAAGAAGAGGTAACTTGGATTTTGACTTTTCTGCATCTTTAAATTTACCCTAAATTCTCCTTCTTTCTGTCACATATTTTCCACCACATTTGGTCTTTGTTTTGTATTTGTATAGTACACCATAATTTTATCTTGTTAAACTCTGATGTTACTTAAATCAGAAGGTAATTACCTTGGGTAATATTGATAATGATAATAATATTTCTTATTTATCAACATAATGTATGCATTAAAGACTCTAAGGCATCATCAAATACTATTTTCCTTAATTTTACAGCTATAATTTGTCTTCTGAAAATTAAACAAAGCCCATTATCTTATTTTGTTTTATATATTTATCTTTTATTTAATCTGTTGATTAATAGTCTTATGATTGCTAAAATATAAAAAATAATACCACTTATAAGAGAAATTCAAATTATTATGATCAATTACCATTTTGACTTCATAAGATACATGTTGTATTATAATTGTCTAGCTCTAAATTGACAAATATGATATTTCATAAACATCACTTATGGATTATCTCATTCCAGTTGTCTAACACTCTCTCACAACTATTTTACAGCTTAACAAAATACTTGTTCCTCTTCGTGAGCCCAAATGTAGGCGAGGATGGAGATTTCTAAGTGGGATACATATTTGTAAATGTGCCAGTCCTCAGTCTGAAAACTATGATTCCTTATACTTATATGTTGTAAACTGAAGAAAAGGAAACTGAGGAATCACTCAAGGAGAAAGATACTGTGGAAAGGAAAAAGGGGTCAGATCTAGCAAAATTCCAGAGGACAGGAGCACCTCCCTGAAGCTCCACGGGTCTACCAGATGGATCCAGTTTATGGCTCTCTAACTCCCCTTCCCTACTCAACAATTAAAGAAGGTGACACAGTGGTGTGAAAAACAAACAAAACTTCTAGGAAATGTTGATCATAGAGGAAGTCTTAGGTTTCAAAATTTCCGGCCCCTGCCTCACAAGTGCAAGTTCCCGAGTTCAATCCCCATACCAAAAAAAACTCCAAAAAACAAACAAACAAAAAAAAAGAAGTAGAAGAACTGAAATTTTAATATTGTTCCTCTTGTTTGTTTTCCCTAATGTTCAGAATTGTACAGTGAGAGGTGGTGAGCAGATTATCCTTCAGTTTTATGCTTTGAACATAAGTCATCAAGAATTCTCAGGTAAATTTGAACATAAAAAACTACCAATATATTGTATTCTTTTTATTGTCAAAAAATAAACTAATACGTTCTCTGAAACTATGTTTTAAAATAGGATATTTGACTAGAATATTCTCATTGCCTTAATAGTTTCCAAGATTTTAGCGATAAAATACTTAATCATGGGCACATCTTTCTTAAGTGTTACCTCAGAGTTCCAAAGTACAAACTACGTCATTAGAATTTACAGCGAATTGAACAGCTATTTTAAAATTACAATTTCATTGCGGAAAGATAAAATGACCTATTCACTTTTCAAACTTGATATTCTAATTTTAATTGTTAAGTCAAAAATTCATATCAGAAATGTAAAGTACATTTTAATTTCACAAAACAAGTAGAAATAAAGATAAAACCATAGTAAACTCACACTTAGCTCTTGAATTTAAATATAAAAAAAGCTTAATGTTATTTATAAAAATTCAATTTATTTCCCATTTCATTGCTTTGGCTTTGCTATAAAACTGCAAAGACTTAGATACTTTTAAAATGAAGTGAATTGAAATATTGATGAGGTTGTGACTCTTCAACTTTTTGAATACTTATTTTTGAGAAACCACATTTAAAAAGTAATCTGGCAAACTTTTAACCTTACTTCACAAACATTATATTAGGAATAATGTTTCTTCCAATTGATATTGGTATCAAGCATCCTACATCAGATGAAAACTATACTTATTAGGAAACAATCTACACTTTGTCTCATTTATTATATTTTCCATTTTAAATCAAAGAGTTTTTAATTTTATGTAGTGTCTATTCAAATAGAAGTTTAAAAATTTGAGTTTAATTGTAGGATAATCAGTAATTATAATTCAGTACTCAATATCTTCTTAAGCTTCTTATTCTTTTTCTATAATCTTTAAATTATAGAATTTTTTTTCTTTATGCACAACACATAAAATCATCTATTTTCAATTAGTGCTAAACACATTCAGCAGTAATCTGATCAGCTGATCAGATTGCACACTCATTCTAGACCAGTCTTGCTTGATGTGTTGCCCCGTGTGTTCCCCAGTGCGTGCTTGGGCCAGGGAAGGGGCTCCAACAGTCATCTTGGGTGTTTGTCATTTCCATCTCTGCTGGCAGTTGAGAGGCATCAGAGAGAGATTGAGCCATTGCATGGGATCACCAAGAGCACACAGATGTCTTTGAGGGTTAAAGTCATCCTAGATTCCCTAGGGTTGATTTGAGGAAGGTGATGTTATTTCAATTGAACTAGGTAATCAATGTTTTATTTGAATATAATAAAAAGGTTTTAGAATTAATCTAACAATATGCTTACATTACTAATGTTCTATGCACTTGATCCATTTTAATTAAAAACAAAATAAAACAAAATATAAATTGTTTCACCTAATAAGAAGTCTCAATATTGTGCTTGATTAAAGTAGCTGAGAAAATTTTTTCTATTTATTATGAAGTAGACCTATAATAATGCAGAGATGACCTTTTAAATAACTTATTTTAATTGCTCATAATTCCTTCCTCTTTGATGTTTACATTTTCCTTTAAAAATAACTGTAAATTAACTAGTTAATATTTTACTGCCACAATCCTTAATTTGTTCATTTTACTTGTTAGGATATTAAATGACCCCAATAATTATTTTGCCAAGAATATGCATTGTCTTCAATTGTTCCTCAAGGCACATAAGGAAATAGTTGTACCAGTTAACAAAACAAATGCATATGATTTAAACAGTCACTAGAATAAAATTTTCAAGAGTGGACACTTTCTAATATTTTAAACTGTTACTTTGGATGTAGTTGATCACTGAAGAAGTGGTGTTTACTGTTGTTCAGTTTGTTCTCTGTGACTATCGGCTAACATCCTGGCAACTCTCCAATATGGAAGGCTATGACTATTCATTTCAGACATTTTCTCAAAGGAGGCAAAGTTCATGTCTGCATTACCACACCACACCCATGACAATTTTGTAAATGAATTTATCCTTTGATTTTTCCCAGATTGAAATGCAAACATACATACCCACAAACACACCATTTGATTCATAAATAATTGTATTCTCCTGTACATTTGGAGATTGCTTTCATCATTTTAATGAGCAATAAGACATATAGCCAAATAATGGAACCAACTGAAGATAAAAGGTTTTCAATCTATTTTATAAAAACAAACCAGCATGATTTTCATATTATCAGATAACACTATCATTTCATTCAGAGAAACAAACTGCAACATATTACATCATGTTTCAAAACAAAACACTCAAAAAGTTTTAGCATGGAATATATATAGCAAGTACACAAACTGATCAAGTGATTTTTAACTCTTAACTGGAGTTTTTTTCTGATTTTTCTGCAGTTTTTAACTGATTTGATAATGGGAAAATATTATTATCTGTAGTACCTACCTCCATGCTTTTATTTGTAAGAACAGCCTATTTTTATGATAGCATTGTTAATCAGCCTATCTCATTACTTATTAAAATTAAAACTAAAGTTAATTAAGATGTACAGCCTAAAATTGTTATGTCTAAGCAATTTCCTTCTTAACGTGGTTAAAGATTTTCATTAAATACAAATTTTTATATTTTGGTAAAATTTTGGAACATTATCTGGCCTTTGATTCAGAAGTTCTGTGTATAAATTTTGGAGCCACAAATTTTAAAGAAAATAAAGTTTGAGCAACTTTCTTTAAATTTTGTTTCAGTCATAGCATCATTAATAATGATTAAAAACAGTCTGACAGGAGGTGGTAGAAGGTATTTAATAATATTTCAAAAGTTCCACAACTGTATTTATAATGTATTATTTGATTAATATATAACATTAATTATAACATTTGATTTTTTTTTTTGTATGGGGGATTGAACTCAGGACCTTGCACTTGGGAGGCAGACAGCAGAACCACTGAGCTAAATTCCTGGCCCACATTTAATTTTATAGCAAGTTCAAGAGCCAAGCTTAAAAAGCCAAGGATGTAAGGAATAGAAATGAATCAGAAATATAAAGAGTAGTTTCTAAGATCTACGAAGGCAAAGCATCACAGAAGCAACTTATCCAGGACTTGGCCATCTGTGTCGCTTTGGGGATGGCAGTGCCTCCCCTCAACTTTCCGTGCCCATGGTTGTAGAATTCTGGCTGTCACATTTTTTACCTCTGCACCAAAGCCTAACAGTGATTTTGCCTTCCTCAAGGGAAGGGGCAGAACTTGTCAAGGGAGGATGCTACCTGTCCACCTGTGTCTGATCCACCCAGATAAACAGGAGCTGACTCCATCCAGTATCTCTCCAGAGCTGCCTCTTAATGTCATTTGAGTGTGGAGACTGCTCCCTCCTGAGTCAAGCATAAGAGATGAAAGATAGGAGAGAGATAGGAGAAAAATTCTCACTATTGGCTTTTCACCAGTTTTTCTAAAACACCTTGGTTTCATATGTTCTTTCTGGCAATCACCTGTGCCATTCAGATAGCCTGTTCTCTTGTCCATGAGTCTGAAGTCCACTGCTGTTATCTTGCATCAGAGTTCCTCTTCCTACTCCCCTCACATTTTGCTTATTCTTTCTAATTTAGCTTTCCCGTGATTATCTTCTCAAAATGCAGCAGTATCTAATAAAATATTTTCAGATGTTTTTTAATAACTCCCAAACTACTTTCTTAACCTAGATCAGGAGATTCAGCTGTGGGCTGGGTGTGTGGTAGAGCATTTGCCTAGTAAGGCTCTGGGGCCCTGGGTTTAATTCTGGGCACAAAGAGGGGGAGGGAGGGAGGGAGAGAGAGAGAGGGAAAGAGAGAGAGAAAGAGAGAGAATTAAAAAATAGCTATGATATAATTGTATTCACTAGCTGTGTGATCCTAATCTGTGTATTTCATTGCTAAAACCATTGAAGAATACAAAAAGAAAATAAAAATGTACTCATTCCTGTACTAGAAGATCAAACGGCAGTCATGTTACTAGCAAGGAGAGTATCAGTGCTAATCATTACCACTGGATTGAGGCCAAAACCCTACATAATTAACCTTTATCTTCTTATGTGAGATGTAGTTGTTTTTGCCCTTTAGCAGTGTTTTCTGTTTGTTGCCTTGCTTGGTTTTCATGGAACAAAGAATTTTGTAGCAATACATACTAGAAAAATTGAATATGTTAAAGATGGGTTAACTACATGAATGCAGCAAATAGCATGCTTTGAGATTATAAAATGCATCTGACCCAAAATGTGTGCTTTGAATATTTGATGCAGAGAAAGGAAAGAGAAAGGGCTACTGATACATTTACCACTATCTTCCTCTTGAAAAGCAAATGAACCCAGAATTCCTTTTGAAAACCAGTCTCTCAAATGCTGAGTCTAACTGAAGAAAACAGAAGTTTTGCTTCAGTCCACTACAAGCATTAACTGCAGTGATGAGACGTATCTTGATAAACATCTCCAAATTTAGGTTGACAGGTATTTAAAACTGCTTTAGGACCATTTACTGAAGAACATGTTAAGGAAAAATATCTTATGCGGCCCACATATTCAGTTTATGACTACATAGTTGCATATTCTGACTCCCAGCAAAGTGAATTAAAATACTTAAGCTACTTTGCATTTCCATCTCATCTACCAGGTGTTTAGGCATCCTGCAAGAGCTTGAGGACTCTATTTGTATTTATGATAAAGTTTAAGTATTGTACAGCTGCAGATATGCTTATTTTCTCCTCACACATTCAACTAGGTTTCTAGCCACTTCCTAGCTGCTGTAATTGCATCAGGCATAGAGGGTTGTAAGGAAAAGGACATTGAAGGAAGTGGTATTCTGTGCAAGTAGAACAGATGTGCAGTAAATATTGTGAGTCTTGAATCAAAATTACAACATAAGAATACAAAGGAATAAAAGAAGAGATAATTTGTCAGTGTTTTTTTACTAAATATCTCCTCAGTAACAGAGAAGCTACAGCTTCCTTATAGGATTTAATGAAAAGATTTTCACATTTTTTCTGTATTACTGTACTCCTGGGCAACAAATAATCTGCACATTATAAATACAAGAAAAATTTATAAAAATTGCAGCCATTTAAAAGAATTTTAAGCCCCCAACTAAAACTAGGAAAGTATTTTTTATGAAACATATTACATACTTTTCAAACATATTTACTAATGTTGAGCCTTTTAAATTTATATTTCAATTTATCATTAAGCATAGACAATGTATAGGAAACATATAAAATGATTTATCATATTTAATAAAAAAAAGAAGTTAAGTATTTCATATTCCCCAAAGCATTCTATTATCACTTACTTCTCAAAGTCTGATAATCAATTTCATTGCCTTTTGTTGAATTGAGTTCATTTTCCTCATAGAGGTAGTGCCTTGTTGGGGATAACTATGAGTCTTGGCTGAGTTGGAACTGTTGCCTGATGTGATTGAACATGTTCTTTCCCATGTCCAGAGTAGTTGAATGCTTTATATCATAAAGCAAGCACCGCAGACTGAGTGCCAAGTAGTTCACATAGAACATCCAACCCTTGTAATGACCTGGCTTTTAAAGTACGAAAGCATCACAACTAGCATTTTATTCATGCACAACATTATTTAGGCCAAATGAGATTTACAGGGAGAGAAAAAGAATTAGACTACCCCTTGGAGTAGGAATTGTGCTAAAATTATTCTGTTACATGGGTTTCAGAATTCTTGGGCATCAATGACTTTCAACTGTTTTCTCACTTTGGAATCAATTGTCCTGTCTTAGGTCATGATCATACACTAAGGTCGGGATGGTACCCAGAAGTAAGGAGAACAATTTGTCTCTGGACTTTACTCTTCTGAAAATTGAGAGGAATAATTCTTGACTGTACTCGTAGCTCTTCTCTCTTGGACCTCTTCTTGGACCTAATTTAGATGCTAAAATACTGTATTTTCAACTAGTGCTGCTTTAGGATGAAACATTCTGGAGTCCTGCAGGAGGTGAGGTTTGCATGAAGGAAAAATATAAGTCCCTCCTACTGAGAAATGGAGTTTAATTCTTCTCCTTCTCTGTGAATCTCACAGTATCTCTGAAGTCTTAAGTTGCCACTTATTTGATTGGAAAACACTACAAATGATTCTTCAAGTTGTTTTTCTCTGCTGTGAATTCTCTATTCTGTCTTCTGAGACCTTTTGTTTTTGAAAGAAATAACCAATACTTTTATAAGTAGACTTCTTAAATTTTTTCTCTTGACTGTAGATATTTGAGTACACCAAACCTTCTTTCAAATTTAAAATGGCCCCATCCTAGTAATAGCCGATGTTAATTTTGCCAATAGAGTTCTCATAAAAACTTGTGGAGCTTCTCAAAAACATAGTGCGGTTCACTTCATGAGATAAAAAATTCTTTTATCTTTTTGTGATACAATACCTTTTCATGGTCTGAGGCCTTAAATATATTTTAGGGTGTTTTTTTTTTACCTATGTGTATCCTTTCAATTTTTTTTCAGCTTAATAAAGAGCTGTCTAGCAAATATGTTTATATGATCTTAACATTAGTCAAATTCTCACTTTGAGAGCCCGTTGGCATCTAGAGAATTTGAAAATAAGAAAGCTTTCATTTTATAAAAATATATCAATTCCTATTTCATTTAGGGACTTACATATCCCTCAGCTCTTGCTTTTATAGGGATCTTGGTATGTTTCCTGCCATAGTGTCTGATTTTTGTCCATATAAAGTCCCAATCACCAATGTTAGTGTTCTACAGATGCAGGAACTGTATGTAGCACCACTAGGTAGAAGATCTGCATAGGCCTGGCTTCCCTATGGCTGCCAGGAGTCTTCAGATCAAGAACCTAGACATTCAGGGAAATTCACATTCCAAGGAGATATGGATGAGTGAGGTACTGCATTTAAGAAAGATTCAGAAGTTTTAATAATTGTCCTTCCTTCCACCAAACAAAACCGTGGAAATCCCTGGGCTCTATGTGGTTTCCCAGGAGATTTCCCAGAGATGACCCAAGAAGAGCAGTGTTTGGTTACGCTGTGGCCAATTCTTTAATATGACTTGTTATATTTAACATTTTCTCTTTTCTGCTACACTATTTTTCCTCTCACTCTTAACTCTTTACTTGTGAACTGAGCCTAAAAAAGGAAGACAATCAGAATATAGGTATAGTCTTTCAAGAGAACTGGTTTGGAGTAAAACACTCCACTGAAATTAAATAATTGATTTTTATTTTAAAAGAACCATTTTCTGTATTTGTATACATATATGAATATATATGTGTACATATTTGTATCTATACCATATTTTATGTATGTATTAAGTATAATTACATATTTAAGCAGCTTTTCTAGTATTCAAAGTAAATTTATAATGATAATTTTGAAATAATTTTCATAAAGGACAGTATGAGAAGTTATTTTCACTATAGATGTGAATCTAAGCACAATGTAATCTTGAGGTTTTATTTGCACAACCTGCATGTATCTATGTGTAACCTATATGAGACCAGTGAAGCTGTCCCTCCTAATCAGTTTTCTTTTCTTGTGTCTAACAATATGTGTGTCACTGAGTAGAGGCAACACAGTAAATCAATAAATGAACCAGTGTGAATGAAGATTTGGTATCATATCCATGATTCTGATTTTCATTTATTGATTATTCCCATTGACCCCATTTTTCTTTGTTATGAAAAGTCAAAACAGATCAACTATTAGTAATTCTACATTTTGTATTTGATTAATTTACATTGATAGTAATGTGAACAATTACTGCATAGGCTGATGATCATCTTTTAATCATATTTTTAAAAGTTTTGCTTTCACAAATTTTAGTATTATTGACTTTCACAAATTAGTCTTTCATTGCTGTGTTATGCCAAATTGCATTGCTTCCTTTTATTTCTATCCCTAAACTCCAAGACTTCTACTCAACTTGAAGTATGTGACTTTTTTGCAAAGTAAAATATTGGAGGTTTATTTATTACCATGCATAACAATATTCAGATCTTCTTCAAATTGAAAGTTAGTATAATCGGGATAAATGAAAATGCACTTTAAGAAAAAGACATTTTTAATTAACAGTTTGATAATGAACCATGATAAAACCGCATCCACTATGACTTGCCTGGACAACCTCTGACACTCCTCTGGTTCCAATCTAGGAATCTTGTCATTTGATACAGAAGTCAATGGCTTTATTGAATTTATGTCATTCCACCAAAAAGATATAACTTTAAATTATAGAGTAAAAGTAGGAAAAAGTATACTTATGCTAAAAATTTCATTGGTAATATAACTTCATTCAGAGCTTTAAAGTTCATTTTTTAAAAGGAATGTTATTAAACTTCATTCTTTAAGTTTTCCATTTTACCAAATCAGTTGAATTGTTACAGGCAAATATATACTCAGGTGTCCAAAGTAATATACTTCCTTTGGTCAGTTTACAGAAAATCATTTTAACACACGAACTCTTTCATTTCAACTCTACATAACTTTTAAAGCATATAAAAATATCTCCAGAGGAATTTATGTTTAAATACAAATCATTGTATTAAAGACAATTATATGTGTATCTGAATACATTCTTTAAATACATTTTCTTTAAATTTATCATAATGCTGTTTAAATCAAAAAATTTGTACCAAATTGATCATATGAATTTATGATTTGTTTTCCTAACACCATTAAAATAAAAGTACCTGGAGTTTTAAGAGAAACTACTATGGCTTAGATTTAAAATGTACCCCATAAGTCTTGTGTATACAAATTTGTGGCTTTTTGAAAGTGATTGAATCATAGGAGCACTATGTGGATTTAACCCAGTGATAAGTGCACTTCTGAATGTGCTGTTAGCAGGTGGGGCCTGGTCTCAAAAGGTTAGTCACTGGGGGTGTGACTTGAAAGGATACAGTTTCTCCCTCCTTCCCTTCTTCCTTATTGGCTGCCATGGGATGAGGAACTGACCTCTGCCATGCCCTTTCATTGTGCCTTTATCTGCCTGGGAGCCAACTAACTATCCATATACTGAACCTACTGAAACTGTGAGCAAAAGCAAACCTCTCTTCCTTTAAATTGTGAGTGTCAGGTATTTTGTCCCAGTGATGTGAGAGTGAGTAATACAGAAATCAAAGTAGGGGCTGACTAAATCCATAAAACCAATGGAAGGAAAAAGGAGAAACGAGTAGGCAATATATGTCAATGCAGTTTGGGAAAGATAGAAATCAGCTAGAGAGTAACTTCAGCACATTGTGAGTGGCTATAAGATGATGGGCTGAGGACAGTCTTTCCTAAGAATTGTTTCATTTTGTCTACTGAATTTCTAAAAGACACACAGACATTTTAAATCTATCAGGCCAGAGGTAATATAGAACCTAGCAATGGTGGTTAAATTTGCATGATTTAGTAAAAGTGATTCTGTAGTCTGTCAAGAAAAACAAATTCCTTTGCAACTTCTATTTCATAGGCAGGGAGCAGGGAATTAGCATTTTCTGCAAAAGACAAGATCTAAACTCTTCCTTTGGTAAAGCTACTACAGTGCATTGCCATAGGTGAAGCGCAGATCATGAAAGGGTATAGCTAGAAATGTGTACGCTCCTTGTGAGTTTACCTCTGTCTTCGACTGAGTCTGAGACATTGCTTCTTTTCTTGTGTGTGACACTAGGCAGCACCTGTCACATGCACTAAGGTACTTATATTTGAAGTAGAGAGACACACAGCAAAATGATCTAACTGTTAACTAATCATTCTTCCATTCAGAAGTCATGTGTTTAACTGTCATCCTATAAGACAATTGTATTCACCAGTTAACCGTTTATATTTTCATTGAAAAACCAGAATATATATGAGCCAACCACTGTATTCTACTCCCAAGGAACTCCACCACATTACACTCCTTTATTCTTTTCAAAGTTTGTATGAAAATATGAGATTGTTCTCCTTTATTCTGACTTTTTTTTTTTTTGTAACGAGGATCGAACTCTGGACCTTTTGCTTGCAAAGCAGGAGGCAGAACCCCTGAGCTAAATAATCCCGGGCCCTCTTTTATTCTGCATTTGGTTATTGACCTATTGGTTCTAACTCCATATGATCGATGCTGCCTGCAGGAGTTCAAGTGCTCTGACCGCCTTGTTCCATGCAGTAGTATTGAATTAGAGAGCAAGGAAGGAAAGATTTCTAGACAATATTTGAATGAAGAGAAGGGACTAATTTTTTAAATATATCGTTAAGAGAGATCCCCAGGATCAATACAAAAGAAAATGGAAAGTCCTAGAATTAAGATACTTCAGGTGAAAGTTTTGTGTGGCTACCTACAATGAATAAAGTGGAAAATAACAGGCAGAGTATAAAAGAGGTAAGCAAAACCTGGAGTAGAAATTTCATAGCACAGAAATCTTCACGATTGGGATGAATTAATTATGTCGCTACATTGGCTATACTCCGTACTGGAATGTTTTCCTCGTGCTGTACAGGAACAATGTAGAAAATCACTTCCACTTTAAGAAAGTGAACAGTTTTGTTTTGTTTTTTCTGAAATTCTAACCTTTTGGCTTCAAGGTGGTGATATCTGCCATCTCTTTTTTATAAAATCTCCTGGCATAGGATAAATTGGTAGTGTCAGGCTACAGTCATCATTTCATTAACACTTGAGGTGGTATTAATAGCGGACATGTCCGTCTCTTATTTTTAGTAGCAACATCAGATTTCAAGCTGGCATAATTTTTTGAACAAAATGTTTCAAACTGATTGGCAAGAGTTATTCATTTCATTTATTGCAACAATGAAAAATTTATGTTCAAAGAGATGCTCACAGAACAAATCTAGAGGAGACTTAATTAAGAACATGGGCATTTAAAAATTTTTTCCTTATATTTCTAAGGACAAATAATATAATTAAATGATAATTACTTTTGAAGTCTATAAAGGGGAATATAGCCAATGACCATCTTGACCAAAACTTACCTGTAGTCTGCAGTATGACTAAAAGAAGTGGTCATCATAAATAATGCAGTGTTTCTTGTCCTGTACTGAACAGCTTGTGAATTCTATGGCAGCAAATAAAGTAAATCTACAGCTCATATAGTAAATTTTACATAAAACTAAAAGTTCTACTCCAGGACAGAATGCCTCTCAGGAATACCATGAATTACATCATGAATGTGATATACAGCACACTGATCTCTGAAGCCAAATCTATCCTGAAAGCAATGAGCATAATAGTTTTGATTTGCTGGAGCCAAATATTAGGCATTCATAATGCACAATTTTGCAAACTCAGGTCTTAAAACAGTTGAGAAAGTAGCAGGGAAAAAAAACTTACCTGGACAGTGACAGGTAATGGTTAAAGCTTTGCCCTGAGACCTTCCTTGTCTTGGAGGGTTAACATGAGAGTAACTGGAAAAAGATTGAGGTGCATGAAAATAAGGGACTGGTCTGCACCCTCGTGATGCTTTGTTTTTCTATTTGGTTCATCTTTCAGTATATACACTGACATTCATCATTCTCCTAAGTGTACATTTTCCCACTAGCATTTTGTTTTGTTTTGTTTTTGTTTTTGGTGCTATTTGGAAAGTTGTAATTCTGACAATTTAAATTGTAAAAACAACTCTCCTTGTACAAATTGATTTTAAAAAATAAGTCAAAAGATATTGCCCCAGAGGCTGAATTTTCCACTTCCAATGATAAAACTTTTAATCTTGAAATTCAGTATTAAAACTTTTCAATATTCTTAAGTAGAATGTAATCATTCAACAATGTAATACTAAGAGACAAAGATGATCCATACTGAAAAGTAAACTTCAGATCAAATGGAAAATATTTCATGGTATCACAATATTCATTTATTTACTTAGTACATGTTCAACTCATAAAGTGATTATGAAGCAAACTCTCAAGGATCTGAAACTTACAAAAATGTTGGAAGACTTTTTCAAATAACATTAAAATGAAAAGAAAAAAAGCTGTAAGAGAAATATAAATAAAAATGCATTTCATTTCAGTATTTACAAACATTTTTGAAGATGTTAGAAAGTTTATGAAAAATATAGATCCTCAATTCATAATTTAGTCAAAGAAATAGCTGTCACTAATTCTTGAAGATATATTTAGCAAAGACTCTGAAGCATCTCTTATAAGACAAGCACAATTATCACAAGGAGAATTTCTACTTCTCTCCTCTGTTGACATTTGTGTGGTAGAGTTATTGCTTCTTTTAGTTTCTCCCTCTTTCATTCCTGCACATCTATACCTGCATCAGTCAACTTCATAAGGTGAAATGAAATCTATTCCATCTTTACTGGCTTATTATCTGCTGTATAAGGACTCAAAAGTTTTACATTTTCTTTCCTTTTTATCTTTGAATTCTCTGCTTCCTATGTATTTGCAAAACTAGTTCCTTCTCTTCACTTGGACCTAAATTCAAATGTTAGTTCATTTTAGAAACTTTCCTTTCCATATATATTATCACACCTTCCATCTTTTGTAGTTGTAATCTGCAGCCATATCCCCTTTTAACTCTTTTATAAAGTATATAGAATTCTTTTTCCTATTCATTTGATTCAAAATTTTTGTCTATCCTTATTATAATAGCATATGATACATATTAGTTACTCAATAAATTATATATATCCTCAAATCCTCCTTTTTTATCCTTGGACTTCTCCAATTCTCAGTTCAATGGATAAATAAATGCAAAGATTTTCTACTTTCTACTCTACATGTTTGTTAAAAGTATCAGCTAAAAATTGTTTAAAAAACAAATATAATAATTTGTATAATTAAATAAATATAAAATTAATGAAGTAATTATAGACTTTTCTTGAGAAACGGATTACACAGCTGAAATGAAGTGCTGGTCTTTTAAATCAGTCTAAGTTTAAACATTACCTTTGTCTGATGGGTTATTTAAAAATATTCTTTATGACACCGTCTTTCTTCTAAAAAATGAAAACTGTATAATAATACTTTTTCCAGGTGTGAGAATTAAGTTAATTTACTTGAAGTCATATAGCAAACCTTTCTGATACATAGTTGATATTCCATAAATATTTCTTTCTTTCTTTCTTTCCTCTTTTGCCTTATTTCCTCAGGCTAATCAAAGTTCCAAACTAGAGTAAAAACTTTAATTTGCACTAGACCTCCCAGGTGATGCCTAATTAGCCTGAAGGTAAACCATTTTGCTTTTAGCTTCCCAGGAAAGTATCATTTTAGATGACTGACTTAGAAATATTACATTTATAAATAAAATTGCAAGGAAATGTTCACTAAATTAACGTCTCCGTCTTAATTTAAGAAAGCTAATCAAATTGTGGGGGGAAAAGCCACTGCTAAAATGTCTTTGATTTGGGGAGATATAATTCAAGTACAAAAATGCTTAGTGAAATCACAAATATCTTTGAGATTTCCAATTGTAATTTTATGTAATAAAAGCTATATTTTCTTTCAATAATTGTATAATCTCCTATATGTTTGGATAGGGTAATTGTATTATTAATTTAATATTTAATAATTAATTTAATAATTAATAATTCAATATTTTGTTAGTCAATCTCAAATTATAAACATGTATATTATTTCCTATGTAATAAAACAAGCTTTCAGATTTAGTTATATTTCAAATTCTTTTAATGAATTTCTATTTTTCTGATTTCTGATTTTAGTTTCAGTTTCACTTTTCCATTTTTAGCTTTTTCTTTTCTCTTTGGTCAAATTTATTAAGATAAGTATTAAAGTCTTCCTTCTTTAAAAATATCTATGTTAGATAAGGATGCAATAAGATTTGTCCCAAAGAATAACAAACTGCTTATATATCTTATGTTTATACCTTTATAACAAGTTGTTTTGCAGCTTGGAGGGAATGCCTATAGAAGTTAGGTACCAGTTGTATAAAATCAAGGAGATGGTGACACTTTCTTCCTTAATGATTACGGTACTAAAAGATGATCCTTAAGCAAAACATTTTCTTGGGTTTAAATCCATTAATAGCCTTTATTTGTGTTTTGCAAAAATTCTGTGTATTTTAGAGAATAAAAAGGAAATACAATTATAACTTGTAAAATAAATGATCTAGGAAAAAGAAGTGGAAATGGAGTGTCTCCTGCAAATATCAGCTATGAGAATTAAGTCTCTTATTTTCCAATTCCATTTGCTCTTACAAATGAAAGAGTTTTTAGGCAGCAGAGCCTCTTGAGATACAGCTTTGCCAGGGGCCTTGCTTGTTGTCTCTTAACTCCAGCATTTTGAGCCTCAGGTAAAACCATTAATTCCATTAGATCTAAGGAACAAAGGAGTATTGATTTGATGGCAGTTCTGTCTTCCCAGCATTGCTAAATTAATCCAAGGAAAGGGGGAATGTGAGACACAGAATAGCTTAATTGGAGCACATCAGAAAATTTTCTAAAGAGTTATCATTGAAAGAAGTTTGGAGCTATAAGACTCCATGAGTCTTATACATCAGAAGGGGAGAGTCTGCTATTGAATTTTTATTTTCAAGTACTACATCATGAAGATGACTGTATAATACAAGAGTGGTGGCTGTCACACCTTGACAAGCACTCCGTTTTAGTGTTGAGAGCCTAATGAAAACCAAATGACGCTTGGAGTCTGATGGCTAAACATAAAGAGAGGTTAGAAATGAAAAGAAAGGAAAATTTAAACTTAAGATCTGGTGAAAAAATAATGGACACATCCATGCAACAACAAATTAAAAAATGTGATGGATCTTCTTCTTTATAGCATGTGACAGAGCTTAATATCATTCACTTTGTGAACATGACCCACAGCATTGAATATTGCAGCGATTTGTCTGCATTATTTTTCTTCTGGTATTTCTGTTTCTTTTGGATTACTTGATTTTTTTATTACCCTTGCTCCTAAATATAAGCATTATATAAGGCTCTTGTTTTTCCTTAAACTTGCAGTGATCCTCCTGCCTCTAAGGCTAACTTTTGAGACGTGTTCTCCTTCTAAATTTTTCCCTCCAAATATCATTCAATCATAAATTACCCAAATTTTATTATAATTTTATCAGTGGCACTGCCATTAGCCTTGGAAAATGTATTTTTTGACTTGGTGAATAACACACAGTGGTTGCTCAAGGAAAATAATGTCAAGAAAATGAAATACACAAGTGATGGATATATTCTTTTTTTTTGGTACCAGGACCTTGTGCTTTCAAGGCAGGCAGAATCACTGAGCTAATCCCTGGCCCCAGTGGATATACTCCTAACTCATGTGAAGGAAGAAGTAGGAGTAATTGGACTTAGAATTCTCAATGCTTGAAAACTATGAATTAAAGTGGGTGTATTGCAGTGCTGTAAACAGCAATGCTGTTTTCAAGTGCTGCAGAAGAAGACATTTAACTAAATCTCTTATAAAAGGAAAGGAGATATAGCATTGCAGCTGTAGCAGGAATAGTGAGGGATTTGAATGTTGCAAAAAGGCAAGGGACAGAATTTTAGGTATCAGAGCATTTTTATTCCTAAACTGCAAGGGTGTGACCCTTAACTTTTTATATAATAAAGATTAGACCAATATTTACACAATTCTCTATGGGTTCCAAAATTCCCAACAGAAAAATTATTTAAATATTGTATATAAAATTTATTTAAATAGTATATTGTGCAGGTTCTGAATATAATTCTCTCAACTATGCAAACAATAAGAACTTGAAATTATTCTACAGATGTAATAAGATGGTAATGTTTCAACCCCTGTTTTCAACCTCTCTGTGAAGCAAAGCCAAACATTTAAATATAGTGTCATTCTCCTTCCCCTACAGCACACTCCCCAAAAAACTGCATCCTGACTGACACATATCATGAATGTACAATCAGCATTTAGCGGTGTCAAGAGATACTAATGACATTCTGTGTTTAACATGTGTGTGTCTGTGAATGTGTGTGTGTGTGTGTGTGTACATGTGTGTGTGGTCCTTGGGATTGAATCCAGGCCTCATATGGGCTGTGTATTCACTCTACCACTGAGCTACATACATCCAGTCCTTGTTATTAATTTTTGATTGACTTTAGTAGGCATACATTATACTGTAGGGGTTGAAAAAAGCTAGTCTATTTTTCTATTTTAAACATAATATGATCAATAAGTGATCACAGGGTTAGCTCACCTGTCTACTTGCTTTTCATTTGGTCTACCTGTCCTTTTATTCTTATCTGTCTTTCTTTTATCTTTCTGCAGTTTTCACATTTTATATTACTGAAGTTTATTTAGGAACTGATGGATGTCAAGCCCCTATGTAGATAAGGTCCTCTATCTTTCTGATAAGATTGAATATGATGTTAGTGCACACACACACACACACACACACACACACACACAAAGTGCTAGAAGGCCTTCATTGTGCCAGAAATGGCATCCAGTACTGATGAGAAATATCCTCATGAAATTCTGTAGAAAAACATGAGCTCATTGTCTCCTACTTTATTTTCACAACACATGACACTTTGGACTCCAGAAATGTGAGGGTTTTTACCCACACCTCAACCAAGAAATCAGTTCTGCAACAGTCACTAGAGGGATGGCTTCCACTCCAATTCAACTGTGATGCTATCTACCTGAAGGTAATATCAGAGTGCTGAGTCTCACACATCTGCTTATCTTTAATGCCAATCACAAGCTCCTGGTTATTTTACCTGTGCTTCTGACCAACAAGCTCCAAATTAGCTTTCTACAACCCCTCCTTTGAGTTTGATTAATTTGCTAGATTGGCTCATAGAAATCAGAGATAAAGTTAGTGACTTTTGTGTGTGTGTGTCCCCGGGATCAAACTTGGATCCTTGCGCTTGCGGGGCAGGCAGCAGAACCACTGAGCTAAATTCCCGGCCTGTGACTTATTTTAAAGTGTGTTCCAAAGGATACAGATGAAGAATTGCCTAGGAGGAAGTATGAAAAAAGGTGTACATAACTTCTGCGCCCTTTCTCAACATAACTTCTATGCTTCCCTCTGCAGAAACCTCAGCGACCTGCAGACTTTCTGAAAACTGTCATTTGGAGTTTTATGAGATTGCATTGCATAGATACTGCTAAGGCTTGTCCAAATTTTTCTTGGCTTGTCTATCTGGTATTCCTTTCACTTATATATATGACAAGTCTCATTTAGAAATGGGGGTCCTAAATGATATCTACTACCAGAAAAGGTCATTCAGAGAAAGGCAGGAAAGGCGTGAGTTGCAACAATCTGCCTTGGGAAAGAGAAATTGTACTTTCTTTGGGATACCTTGTAGAGATAGCTATGAGAAAGTTAAGAACAAAAAACAAAATACACAATAATATGTAACATTCAATATGCATATTTTATGTAATATCATAGCAGTACAGAAAATACAAGATAATTTAGATAACTTGTGAAGAAAGATGGCTAGGAACATGACCTAAGGAGGAAAAGAAACCATGATTTTGTGCTAAGTATTTGTATTGCTTTTGAGGTAATTTGAGTACAGCTGTGCTATCTAGAGCCAAATCTACCATTGAAATACACAATATGTTAAGAGGTTATTGTTCTCGAACAGTGATTGATACTTATGTCACAGGAGATTGACAATATGAGAAAAGAGGGATTAACAATTTGAGAAAAGGGGTATTCGAATGGGAAACAGTAGATAAAACACTAAGTACATCTTTAGAACTACAGAGAAACATTGATATCAGTTTAAAAAAGCTGGAAATATGTTTGCAATGTGAAGGTTTATAACAAATGGTTCTTGCATGGGTTTAGATTGTGCCTTTCTGTTTTTACTCTTTCTTAAATAAGAGATTCAAGTCACTTCATGATCCATGTGTGTATGGGCACTTCTTTTCCTTTCCTTTTGGTTAGCTGCATCACAGCTTTCTGGGACTCTTAGCACTTAACCCTTTACTTTCTCTCTGCCTGCCACCCCGTAATGCTACTTTGTTCTCTGATTTTCATAGTTTAATTATTCTTCTGATCAGCAGAAAGCATTCTGATGTTCAATCTGCCTTGAGTCAGCATCAGTACTTTGTTTATTCTTTCATAAATATTTATTGCACTTCTTTTCTGCAGCGCTTCCTGTGCTGAGCAGTCAGGTTCCACAATGAACAAAGACTTGCACAATCCCAATCCCTGTTCTTACGAAGTTTGAAGTTTTTAGGGGAAGAAAATATTAAACAGGCGATATTCGTAATGTGTGATAAATGATAGAATGATGTAAACATAAAGCTCTTCGTTAGACAAAATGCGATGGAATTTATCTTGTTAAAATATAAAGGAGCACCTCTTGAACAAATAAATGTTTAATATGAAATGTAATGAATGCATTAAAAAGATAAAAAACTAGGATCGATACAGGAAATGTATAAAAATGCCCTCACGTAAGTGTTAGATCAGTATACTTAAAGAATTGAAACATAGAATGATAATACTTGTTTCTAAAACAAATGAGAAGTTGCAAAAGTATTAGGAAGTGAAATTATACAATACTTCTATAGCACAAAAGGGAGCCATGAAAGGTTATCAACTGAAAAAATAGAAAATTTTTGTTAAAAAAATGCCTATTTTTATCTCAATTGTTCATTTTGCTCTACTTCTGTGTTGTATTTATATTTTTATAGGTGCTGAAAGCATTTCAAAATTAATGTGTTAAAAACTGAATGAATCTTAGAAGTATAGAATTATGAAATTTCCTCTTTTTTTTTTTCAACTTATGGTAGACCTGACAGTTCACAGTCGGTTTGTGATGTCCTTTTCTTTATATGCTCATTATTCTAATTCCAATCCTTCATAAATTGCCTCAAAAATATTTTGTCTAACCCATAACCCTTCTTTGATTCTCATCACTACCTGATTGATTTTATAGCCCATGCATATTTTAATAACTTTAAAGCCTAAGGCTAATTACTTTTTTAATATTTAAAAATCTTTATGGCCCCATAATTGGCTACAGAATAAATAAAGTATGTAACCTATTGAAGATACCTTTAATCTAGCCATATCTATTCAACACTATGCAAATAACTAGTCAGCACCTTTCTGTGCTCTAAGATTTGAATATTTCTCCACGTTTTTTGCTTTTGCTTTCCTAACAATTTGGAATTCTCTTCTTATCTCACCTCTACATGTCTAAATACTGCTTATCTTTTCATACAGCACTCAAATGCTGCCTTATTCATGATTCTAAAAGCCAGCATATCACAATCTTCTAAAATTAAATTGGTAAGAAAAAGAATAATTACATGGGGAGCAATAAATCACTGGAAAGCATTAATATAGCTGTTAATCAGTGGAAAACAAACAAACAAGCAAACAAAAAATGCAGAGAGCCTATCATGGAATGTACTTATATTACATATTGATGCAAATTCATCCTTGATCCCGAATCAAAGTATTATTTCAATAAATAACTAAATAGCTAATAAAAATTAAACTGATAAACATGAAAAGCATTCAGTCTCAATACATTAAATATTATAAGCATAACTTTATTTTTTCTTAATTCTATTAAATGTCAAAAACCTGGAGAAATGCATTTAATACTTAATAGCTATGAAAGCAAAAGTATGATGAAACAGAGGAATGAAACAGAATTTGGATTGAAAGGAAAAATAATGGTGAGAATTCAAGGAAACTATAAAAAGAGTGGATTAAAAAAACACATAATCTGATGATAATAATATTTAATTCATTCTTGTTGGAAAACCTGAGTCATTGTTGTCAAGTTTCAAACACTCAGTGGTGCCACAATGTCTTAAAGTTGATTCTCATTCTAGTAAATCATTTATTTTGGTCAAGACAATGTGATTTCCTGAATTTCTAATGAAAATATCAATAGTTCTGGGAAACTACTCATATATTACATACAAACACACGCACGCATACACATACATTCTTTTTTTCATTAAATCAAATTTTTCATATTTTTCAAGTGCAACTGCTTCTAACCCTAACCCTAAAGTGAATAGCCAGCAAGTTCAGTTTTTATTCTGATTATCATAAACTTATTAGTTAATTTGTAAAACATAAATAATAATTTTGACAATATTAGCAATAATATTTTGAAATGCATTAGTCTGTTTTCCTTCTGTGTTTTGCCACCTGCAGGCAATGAAAGTAATCAAAATATTAAGTGGGAAAGTCCAGAGATAATTCAAAAGTTTTAAATTGTACTCCATTTTGAACAGTATGATGAAATCTCATTCCATCTTGTTCCATTCTCCTTAGAACAAGGCAGCCTTTGGTGTATAGAACCTAAGGTTTATCACTCAACAGCTTTCTCATGGGTCAGCTGAGGGGTCAGCTCAGTTGCTGAGGTATTATAGTCCTTGAGTTGCCATGGTTCCCTCACTGCTTTCACTTCATCTTGTCTTTGCCTGGGATGTAGCTCAGTGGAACCACACCTGCCTCACAGGCATGAGATCCTGAGTTTGATCCCTGGAGAGAGGCTAAATTCACCGAGTTTTTATTATAATATATTGTTATAATTTTCTAATTTATTATTGGTTGTTAATCTTAATCTCTTATTGGTCTAATTTAAAATTAAACTTCATCACAGCTATATATATTAATATATAAATATATATTACATATAGAAAATATATATATTTAAATTTATATATTTCTATATTATATATAGAAAAAATATCTATCTATAGAGAGAGAGATATATAGAAAAAAAGCATGGTTGATGGAGTGTTGATATTGTTTGTGCTTTCAGCCATCCACTGGGGTCTTGAGACATGCCACTTGATGGTAAAGGAGGGTTATTATATTCACGTTTAAAAAGATGTTATTTTAGCCAATGAAGATTTTATGGTATATTTGTATACATCAGACATATAAAATGATATTACATTATTGCATTAGAATATAATATAAAATAACACAGAGATATTATCTCTTGAAGAATATTAATAGTTAAATAGAGTAAAATACCCAACCAAACTAGGAAAGATCTCTGGAGAGACTTTAAACCTTATAAATTTATTCTGAGGCCCTTTTCTGGTAAGTACTTGCTAATTTTGAAGGCTATTAGTGTTCAAAACACTTCAAAATTTTAAACATGAGAATTCTCAAGTAATCATGGCTACTTAAAGACTCATATAATCATGTTGTCAATCATCACAACAAATATGCCTTTCAGAAGATCTCAATATCAATAGCATTGTGGCGAAAATCAGTTCAATTTTGCTTTTTGGAAGTAGATATAGATAATAATCCATACTCACCTAGAAGTGAAATGAAATCTCAAGTACTTCCCCTCAGACAATCTCTTGAACTAGATTTTTCTTGGAAACTATTCAATTTTAAAATATTCTGCATGTAGGCAAAATCAACAATTACCACAATACATTACATTAGCATTTACAGTAGATTTTGGTGGGGAAAATTGTTAGTAAAAACATTTTAAAATAAAAAATAACATTAAGGGCCAGGGATTTAGCTCAGTGGTTCTGCTGCCTGCCTCGCAAGTGGAAAGTCCTGAGTTTGTTAC
>NW_004624777.1:15690959-15701939 GCF_000247695.1 Heterocephalus glaber
ATCACAACATGTTAGGCCAAATGTTACAATCAGCAATTCCATAGTATCAAGCACAGCTTAGAAAATGACAATTTGTGGTAGTTATTAATCTATCACATTTAACTATGTGAAGTATAATCCCCTGTGCCTCTGTAGTGTGGGCCAGTGATACTGTCCAGTGATACTGGTCCAGTATCACACACGATATAATCACCTCCCACATATGTGCGCATGAAGCTTTGAGGCAACATCTATATACAAACCATAACAATACATGTGCTATTCATAATGTCTACATTCCTTGTGTGAAGCTGGTAAATGTATATAACACAGCACAATTCCTTCCCTCCTTCTTTCTCCTCTGTCCCTCCCCCACCTCTTGATCCCCTTTCAATCTGAGAAGGATCTATCTCCCTACTTCCTATTATCTACCTTTTATTTTGTTCTTTATTTATAATTTGTGTTTCTCATCGAAGAGAAAGCATGCTATATTTAAGCTGTATGTCTGAATTATTATAAACATGTCATCAGAATTAAATTATTAGAAACATAAACATTTTAGTGGAAATTTAAAATACGTTTAGAATTAGAATGGATGATAAATGTAAGATTGTGTCTGGAAAATAAAATTAGTTGTTTTTTGGAGTGTATATAAGAAAAATTAATCAGATATTCTCTAATGTTTATTACTTATATTTATTACTTATAAAAGGTAAGTATTCATGAAGTTATGAAAGAAGTGCAATTCTTGAAAACTATCAAAATCCAGCCTGGCATGATAGTGTACAGCTAAAATCCCAGTACTCAGGAGGCTGAGGCAGGAGGATTGCTGTGAGTTCAAGGTCAGTCTGGGCTACATGGTGAGACCCTGTCTCAGAAAACCAAAAAAGGGGGGGGGAGAAACCTATTGGAATGTAAATTAGTAGAACTAGTGAATAAAATAGTATGCAGGTTCCACAAGAAGGTAAAAATAGATTATCCCGCAAACAATCTTCTGAGTATATTTATGAAATATTTGAAATTTCTATTTCAAAGAAGAATGTGAACTTCAACATTTATTTCAGGATTACCTATAATATCCAAGATAAAGATGCAATCTAGGTTTATATTAATAGATGAGTGGATTACAAATGTGATATATCTACACAATGAAATAGTGCATGGCCTTTAATAAAAGTTTTATAATTTTTGTCACCAAGGTTAGAACTGAAGGACACTATGTTAAGTGAAGTAAACCAGGCACAGAAAGATAAATACTGTATGATCTCACTTACATATGGACTCTAAAACTTCAATCTCATAGAAAGAATTTAGGAAGCTTGATACCAGAGGCTGAGATGGAAAGACAGGGAGCAGGAAGGGAAGAGTTTAATAAGAGTGTATAAAGTTTCAGTAGTCACCAAAATAAATACATATATTTTTTTAATTTCCAAAAGAATTTATTTTTAGCAATCTCATAAAAATAGTTTGATGAGATGATGGATGTATTAATAAGCTTATCTGAGTCTACAGTATGTAAGTAAATCCAAATACCCTGTTACATACTCTATAATATACACAGTGATTACTTTTCCATTAAAAGTAAGCAAGTACTTCTAAGATAAAAGATAGTGATGAGAAAACCATAAATAGAATATTGATAATGGAACTATATATATAAATGCTAAAATAACTACTTTAAAGGATTATAAGTTCATTAATAAAACTAATTCAGCAGTGGAAATTCCAGTCATGAAATTTCTTAAATCAGGTAACTAAGAATATAACAATTTCCACACATAAAAATGAAATGATAAAAAGTGCATTTACAGAAAGAAAATTAAATAAAATATTCAGATTTCTCTAAAATATTCTTGATGTATTTTTCAATGTGCATAGTCGTTATTCTTCAGCCTTTGACTGCAATGGACTACAAAACTAAAGAACACTAAAGCTTTATTTATATGAGTTTCACATTGTTTGAAAAACATATAAATGATAGCCTATCCATACAGTGATACCAGAGATGTTTGGACTATCTAGCAAAAGCTGTAAACACTCAAGATTACAAAAATATTGCTAAGTATAGAAGCAAGAGAAATACTTTTATCTATGGTATCTTCAACTATTTATGAGTTACTTGGGCATAATCTAGAAAAAAGACTTATAATTTTACTTCAGGACACAAAGCCTTAGTGAGAATATTATACTTCTAGTTCAAAGAATGCAAGAAAACCAAACCAGGAAAGCAAAGTTATTTGATGTTGCTTTGTGTTAGAATCCAGAGAAAATAACTGCTTTGATCAATTTATGGCCTTGAAAATGTCCTGTAGTAGAACTGCTCAAAAAGCAGCCTTTGCTATGGATTGCATAGTCTATGTGTCACTTCTCAGTTGAGTTTCTTGCACAGGGGTGGTGGAAAATGAATCAAGATTACAATATGTATATATTTTCTGTATGTTTATGTCACGGGGAAGTATGAATTAATTAAGGCCTATTTCACAATTGAGATGAAACATCTATTTTATAATTGCTGAGAAACAGTTAGCAAACTTTTGGGCAAGCACAAATGTAATCATTTATTTTGCATTTATTTATTGTAAACATTTTTAAGGAGCAATAAACATAGGAATACACAACTGGAAGGAAAAAATTATTATGTTAAAGATGTCATTTATTATATGTCTATTCTGTCCTCAATAAATACATTTCCATAGATAATGTAATTCTTCAAAATCAAATTATTATTCCAATTTTACAAATGAAAACATTGATTTTGGGAGATTCAAAACTGTAGTCACAAAGCTACCAAGTAAACTTGATGAAATTTGAACATTGATATATTTATCATTAAAATTCTCACATAAATATTTAATAATGTGCAACACATGAGCACTGTCCCTAAAAATAAATAAATTCAATTATATAAGAATAATATGATTTTTAAGGGTTAAATCAGCAACTGCACCTTATTTAAATGATGTGTTCTTTTTTTTTTTAAATGATGTGTTCTTAATGATGAGATTGTGCAGTTATCATTTTAAACTTCAAAGGTACTTCTCCAATGTTTACTGTAGAAGTGAAAAAAATTTGAGTTATTTGTTTCACAAACATAAAACTAAATGAATAACCAAATAAGTTCCTTATAATTAGATGAATGACTACAAGTATTGGGGTTCAAATGCAAAGAAGTTTTTTCTTTTTAAAATACTGTTCTTCTAAATATTAATAAACATCCAGATGAGTATGTTTATTGAAAAATAGAGGGTGACATGCATTATAATCACAATTTATGATTGATTTCCATAAATAGATATTTTCAAATAATTCAATATGATTTTGCTCAAAAAATATTCTGATTCTTTGCATTTTTTAGTGTAGAATCAAAATTCAATCTTTCAATTTCTATGATATTACTAAAATCCAAGTCACGTATGTCTATGCTTTATTAAAACATCTTCTTATTGTATACTAAGATGATTCAGTCATCAATGTATTTGAAAATAGAAACTGTGCTGAAAAGTTAAAAATGAAAAAAATCTTTATTTCAGAATATATTCAAAATGAAACACAAAGTAATATTTTAATTTACATCTATCAAATGCAAATTCAGATCTTCCTTCTTAGCATAGACTATTAACTACAAATAGTTATATACAAATTTTCTGTAATACATTTAAAGAAATGCTCAAAATATGAAAAAATTGCCAAACATATTTCATGGCAACTTTCAATAATGATTGGTCTACAATATTCTACCGAATATTAATATTCCTTTTGAAAATATACTCATACTTCATGACTTATTTTGAGGTCAGTAACCATGAATAGTACATAAACTGTAGAAAAAATCAACTAGAAGAATAAGTCTTTGAATAAGCTTTAGAGGTCTCTGAGGAAGTATTTGCATGCTTAAAGTTGCTATTCACCCAAATATGTTAATAAGCACCACTGTTTAAATTTTCTACAGTTTTACTTTACATTTCTCAAATGTGTGAATTACAAATATTAGAAAATTAGAAAAAAATTAAACAAAAATGAGAAAAATTAAAATTATCTGATTCAAAAGTTGACAGTGAATCTGAAAATATTGAAGAGTCAAAAAAGAGCCAATTTTTTTTTTTTTTTTTTTTTTTTTTGGTACAGGGAATTGAACTTGAGAACTTGCTCTTGTTAGGAAGGCGGTGGAACCTGAGTTGAATCCCCAGCCCTGCCAATTTTCAATTACAATTTTAGCTTTTTATTATTATTATATTATTGAAATTTATTTTTAGGCTTATTTTACCTTTAAAACACTTTTTTCTCATTTTCTTGATATTTACAAGTATTAGATTACACTATATTTTAAGGAAAACATACAATGTTAAAGGAAATTCTTCAATGTATGGAAACTACTTCTATTTGCTAGTTAAAGAATATTATAAGATACCATGAAATTCAAATGTTGTCTGCATGCACATTTTGATTTTGTATTATTAAAAAATCATCATATATACAATTAACATAAAGTAATTTCAATAAAATGCATTGTTTATGTTTTTAACACAATGAAAAATTTTTCAAAGAAATTTTCCTTTTTCGCTGTAATCTCACCAGAAGTTTTTATTATTTGATTTCTTCATGATAACCATTCTTTGTGGAGTAAGATAAAATCTTGCTGTTGTTTTAATTTGCAATTCGCTAATGTATTTATTGATCATTTGTGCTTCTTCTGATAACTCTCTATTGAGTTGCTTATTTTCTGATTGGATCTTTTACTTTGAGGTTTTGTTTTTTTTTGTTCTTTAAGTATGATACATATTAGGCCTCTGTCAGAACAGTAGCTGCCAAATTTTGAATGCTGTCAGTTGTCTCTTCACTCTGTTGCTTGGTCCCTGTGCTGTGAACAAGCTTTTAGCTATAATGCTATTGGCTGATTCTTGATTTTTGTTTCTTGTACAATTGTTGAGAAATTCCTTGCCTATGCCTATTTTATCTTTCAGTAGATTATGTTTTAACATTTAGATCTTTGATCCTTTTTTTTTCTTTGATCCCTTTTGATTTTACTCTAGTACATAGTGAGAGATACGGCCTTGATTCAATATTTTGCAAGCATATGACAAGTTTCCTTAGCACTATTTGTTAATGAGGACATCTTCCCTCCATCTTATGCTTTTGGCACCTCAGCCAAAGATCAAATAGTTGGATGTGCAGGGGATTGTTTCAGCATCCTCTATTCAGTTCCATTCACCCACAAGTCTGTTTTTGTTCCACTAACAAGTCATTTTTATCACTGTAACATTGTAATATAACTTCAAGTCTGGTCTTGTGATGCCTCCTGCTTTGCTCTTGTTTCCCAGGATTGCTTTTACTATTCTAGGCCTCTTCTGGTTCCACAAGAACTTTGGGATTGTTTTCTCTAGTTTTTTGAAGAATGTTGTTGATATTTTGGATGGGATTACATCTAATCTATGTAATGATTTTAGAAGTTTGGCCATTTTGATAATATTGGTTTTGCCTTTCAAAGAATAGGGTATACTTTCTATTTTATGATTTGTTGTCTTTCTCTTGGCATTTCTTTTACCCTATGTAGAACTATATAAATTATTTATTCTTTTTGTTTTAGTTCTCTTAATGCCATTGATGTAGTTTTCATATACATTTTAACTTCTGGTCTGGATTCCTAGACACAAATATGATAAGCATAATCTTTCAATTTACCTATTAATATCATATTTTTAAAACAAATATGTAAATTTATTTAGATATTTACATGCAAATACACATATATTCCTTTTAAAATTTGTTTATTTTTCTTAAAATATTTGACACATTTTACATCTCTCTTTCTATACACACACAGACACACATCTAAGTAAAATGAATTCACAGCAATATTTTGCAAAAGTACACCATATTGTATGTAGTCATCTTTCCTATGATGATTTAAATTTGTTTTTTTGCAAGTTTTCTTTTGCAGATGATACAACACATATTGTTCTAAGTTAAACATGTAATCCCTAATTGCATATATTGAAGTCTTCCCTCCCATTACTTCTTGACATGACTTTATTTGGAGATAAAGTTTTTACAGAGATAGTCAAATAAAAAGGATGTTTTAGAGTGAGCCCTAACCAACATTGCTAAAATTCTACTAAAACAAAAAAATCTGCACATAGTGACAGGCATAGAGGGAAGGGAAAGGGAAGAAGGTGAAGTCACATACTCAGATGTCAGTCATCTACAGGCTAGATGAAGAGGTCTGAAACAAATTCTTCCCATACAGTCCTCAGAGGGAAGCAACAATATTAACCCCTTAATCTTATAGTTATTGCTCCTTCCTGGTATCTATCTCCCGGTAAATCAATACAATATTTTATTTTCTCAGGTAATTTTGTTGAGTTGGATCATACATATCTTAAAAATTTTGTTATGTAATGCCAAATTTGTTATTTAGTAGTTTATACCAACTTACATTGTCTGTAATAGTTCCAGAATTGGAAAAATATAAAAGTCTTCCTGTAGCAATTCCTACACTCAAAAAGTGTTAAGTATTTATTTGACTACCAGAAAACTGGTTAATGTGGTTCTCAACATGCCTTTGGAAAATTTTTCTCTAATTTAATTTGAGACTTATGAAGGGATATGCTTTGATTGATGACTACTTAAACAGTACTGATTGAAGTCGGTATGGAAGGACTTGAATCAGCACATGGAGTTTGGGTGATCTAATGCAATGATTCCTACACAATGGAATAAATTGGAGGAGTTTACTGAATGCTGATTTAGTATGAAATCACTATTTAGAATAAAATAATCTGAAGAATAGAAGACTGTTTAGATGGATGGATGAATTGATGGATAAATAGGTAGATGGATAAACAGACTGTATTTAAGGACACTGAAACAAACCAACGCAGAGATCTCATAGATTACAAAGCCATAAATCTGATTTAGAGACATAAAAATATTCTGAACTTGAAACTATGGGGTAAAGTGGCAAACTATTTTTTCCAAGATTTATAAGGTTCTAGATTGACTCCAAATAGGTACCTTAGAATTTTCTCCAGTGATAAAAGTCCTTGAGATAAATGAGCTGATAGGTTTGAGAAGATTGTAACTTTGGGGTAGAAGTAAAGTCAGTTCCCAGAAGATTTCCATAGTTCTTTTGACTTGCTTATTTTAAGACTATGATTTCCCTTTAAATAACAATTAGTTATTTAAAGTAGGTTTCTACCTTTCTGGTGAGCTTATTTTAAAGGGAATAAATGATGCTCAAATAATTAGTTTCTATCAACTGGTTACATTTTTGTGTAACTTAAAATCTAGAGTTTTTCCTAGTTTTTTCCTTACTTTTGTCAATCTCTAAATATTTGTGAAGTCCACTGTTTTTATGTTGTGTCCTTTCCCATGAAAAATGAAAATATGTGAAGAAGTGTTTTAAGAAACTATTTTATCTATGTCTGTCTTTAGTTCCTACAAAGAACTTGGCATGTATTAAGTTCCCAGGAATTATTTATATAAAAAATTTTAAAAATAATTAAAAGTAATGCAATCTTGGATTTTCAATAAAAACATATTTCTGATCAAATTAATCCTATAATTGAAAACTATGCTTCAAGATTTACATCTCTGGTTTAACATTTTAAGTACTCACCTAGCCAACAAATCATTTCTTTTGGGGCCTTATCATGTGTGTGGATGCAGCCATGTATCATCACTTCATTGTTGCCATGGCAAATACAGATACTGACATCTCCTACCTAGATAATTACCTTGAGTTCTTAACTCATCTTCCTAATCTGCCTTTTTTTCCATTCCCTCTATTCTCAGTAAGTAGCCTGATTCCTTTGATACTTAGTGGAGCGTAACATCCCATTTACTCTGCACTCTCCAGTACATTCACATCTTGTTTCAGAAAGTCAAAGTCTTAACAATGACTTCAAGGTGCACATGGTGGATCCCTCTTTGCATGTCTGACTTTCTACACTATTTTGGCTTTCCTCACTGGCCATCAGTCTTACTGACCTTCTGGCTGTCCACTGAATTATTCTGGAAAACTTTTACTCTAGGTCATTTTTAATTGATGTGACTGAAACCTCCAGAGCCCTCCTCTCTATTAAATTCGGTGTCTGCTGCTGAGCATCCTTCATAAGTTCATTCAGGGCACTCTTTCTGTGCCATCCTCACCTACAGGACTCTGAGCCTCTGTCAGGTGTCTTTCAGCATACCGGAAACCTTACTGGTTACTTATTTATCTTTTGGTTTTCTCTCACCACTTGAAGGTAAGCTCCACAAAGTGGGCCATTTTTTCTGTTTGAAGTTCTACTGAACAGTTTCTGTCACTGGTGCACATACATAAGTATGCACACACACAAACACACACACACACACACACACATGGTGCCCAGAATCAGCTTTAAAATAGAGAAATAAATTAAATTTCATAGCACTTACTTCTGTTTTTCTGAGAATTTGCATTTCTTGCACCTTCTATAAGTTTAAACACTCTGTAAAATGTCACATCCTCATGGACCTCCTCCTTCTACCTCATTTATATTTCCAACACCCTTTATAGTCACCCATAGTTCATTTTGGAGAAATTATTGCTAAATAAGTTATTTTTTCATGAAAATGATACATTTGTTTTCCTTCACTCTCTACAACAATGCCAGCTCACCAGACTCAAGGCACTGTGTCGCCTTCCTCTCCATCATCACAGGACCTGGGACACTGATAGCAAAATGGCAGCCAATGAAGAAACATTTGTGCATGTTTGGCAACATGAATGAGCAGACCCTGTCCTGTATCTGCATGCTATTAAAACAGAAATTTAAAAATTATGAACTGATATGTTACTCAGAAAAATAGCTAGATTCACATACTGTTTTCTTTTAATCATTAAATCTCTGACTTCATGACTCTTCACTACTAAACTGTAGATATCACTATTGAAACTTAAAATTGAATTTTATTTATTCTTAATCTGCAATTTCACATTATGAGCAGGGTTTTATTAAATTCTAAATTTTATTGTATTTTTAATTCTCTCCCAGCTGATGATTCATATCACCATCCATTTATATTTTCAATAATTAGTATTTATTATCTAATCATCAGAAAAATAAAGAATATGGGCACAGCTTTCTCATATGTAAATATATGAATTGGTGTGTATAAATATCAATGTGATGTGAAGGTAATAGGTATACTATAGCAGAATTCTGTATTATTTAAGGGACTTAGACACTTGTATTGAGGAATCTATTAATATATTCTGAAATAAGGGAAGTTGTAGTGATCTGCAATCTGCTTGACTTTCCTTTTATGCTCTCATCTGATAATGAATGGCTATTTAAGTCACTCTGTTTCTAATGCCAAGTTAAGTTCCTAGGCTACATAAGCAAGAGCAAAACCTCTCCAGGTTCTGACCCAAACAGGAGTCAATGGTCTTAGTAGGACAGAGCATCGCTTGAACACCTTTTCAGCAGTGTCTTTTTTAAGGCAAGTGATAATTTAAAACATATTTCTTCTTCCAGCCTTATAATGTTCTGGATTCATTATTTCCACAAGTAATATTACATGTGTGTATGAAGAGATAGAAGTCAAATGCAATTTTCTATTTCTAAATATATTTCAACCAAGAACATTATGAGAATACAGTATTACCTTTAAAAATTTCAGATATTTTTCCGATTGATCTGAAAGTATTTGACCTGAGTAGAATTGTGAAGTTGATTCAATAGCTGTAATGTTTTAAAATAGATATTGAAAGCATATTATTTTCCCACAGATTTTCAAGATTTAACATTTAAAAAAAAACAAGAAGATGCATCTCCTATTATCACAAGTATTTAAAATACACCCTGAAAGAAATATTTCATGTAGAGGTTTTAATTCATTTGCAACTTATTTTCTTTCACTTCCATATGCCTGGAACACTTGTTCTTACTGAACTTAAAAACAACGTAAAATGGCTTTTTTTGTTTGGGGGCCACTATTATGAAATTATGTAAATTATGTAATTATGTAGTAGTTTTATGTAGTAGTTTTTTTCACTTGCCACTGTATCTAAGCATACTAAAATGTGAGTCAGGTTTAAGGACAGAATATTGTTTTCCAATTGCAGTTCAATATAATATTCCTGATAAAAAAATTTCATGTAATAATACTTAAAGTACCCTTGATTATCACTGCACCAAAATTTAAAATGTTTTTAAGAATATTTTTCACACACAACTTAATATTTTACATTTTACTAAGCACTACATAACTTAGAATTTTCAACAGTAATGAAAGTTATGCATAGAGATTTTAGTCCACTTTGTTCTTCATAAAGATAAAAATATTTTCTAAAATATATCTGATAATCCAAATTGCAAAGAATAATCTCAGCACACAATTTCATTAACAAAATACAATGAAAGACAAGGAGATAAAATAAAATGGTGCTTTCTAGGTAGCTTTTCATAAATATTGAGTAAAAAATACTTATGTTGGCTAGTACTGAAAATAAGAAAAGGACAAAAAATTGTATACAAAACTTCGCACAAAAATGTGTAAATCTGTAGGATAAAGGATTAAAAATGTGTAATAATTGGAAAAGTCATTCTGGTTGGGCAAGGTGAAGACATAACTAAACAAGAAAGGTCAAAATTTAAGTATGACACATGTCTATACAGTGGAGTCCACCCCCCGACCCTGGCCCGGGAAGGTAGGACATATGCATATGTGATGTTAATGGTGGAAACTCTGTAAATCAGGCTTTTTTTCTGGGATTAAGGAGAAACTTGCTCAGGACAGTCAATTATCCATGTAGGAATATTCACATGCAAGTTAGGTAGAACCTGATTTTCCAAGAAATTTAAAATTCTTAATTAAGGTAATGACAAAATTCTAAAATGTTAGTTTAAAAAGTTAAGAAATTAGACCATTGAGGTGTTGGAAAAACTAGATCTCAGCATGCCAAAGATTAAAACTAGACCCATATCTATCACCATGCACTAAACTAAGATAGAAGAGGATTAAAGATCTAAATATTAA
>NW_004624777.1:15718587-15745545 GCF_000247695.1 Heterocephalus glaber
AATAATTTATTATTTCATTTCACATTCAAATTTCTGTTCTTTCTTTTATAAATTTGAATTTCAAAAATAAAGCTATTCTTTCCTGCCTGTAAATGCTTGTTCAGTGACATTTCTTTCATGTTTAGTATTATGTTAGAGTTATTATCTGATTAATAGCTATTTGGGAAGGTTAATCTCATAAACTGAATCATTTTGATTTTAAGTTTAATTTCTTTTCTTAAAGTAGAATTACACAGGTTATATAAAAACACAGTTAATGACCACCTCTTTTCTCATTATTTTAAATCAACTTGTGTCTTACTAGGGCAACAATAATGCTTGTTTCTATATAGAGGATTTGAAGGGTTAGATTCTTAATTTTTTTTCTGTTTTCACTCAAACCTACTTTTTCCTAATGGGACAATTAAAATTTGGGGGTTATGTGTTTATTGTCTTGTTTCACTTTGTTTTCTTCAACTTAAGAGTTAATTATTTGCAGAATGAGCATAATGGAATGCTTCGTGATTTTAAGATTCCGACTTTTGAGATTTAATTTTCATTTGTGTTTTCTTTATTAGTTTAACTTTTATCTTGAAAATCCATTCTTTTCTTACAATACTTCCCTTGCCATAGAAAACTGTCCTTAAAGCTGTGTCTCTGCTTGTGTGCTTTTAAAAATTCTTCCATTTGATTTCCTTGCAGCCAGGGCTCAATTAGTCTCTATAGTCAAGTGTGTGCAGTGCTTTGGGGAGAAGATTGTGTGCATTTCTTAAAGTTACCTGGAATCACCACCCTGTATCATATGTCACACAGCTGCCATCCAGCTTCCAAATGATCTTTCTGATTTTAGACATTTATTCATCAAGTTTACATATAAACTGGGAATTTTAGGATTTTTTCACTTTTTAAATCTTGGAAACACAGATTTTACATGGATTTTATTTTCCTTTTCACACATTTCCTCTTTTTGTGACTTATTGAAAAATATGTGAACATATGTATTTAATACAGTGAAATAATTTTATGAAAATCTCTCCACCTTAATACACATCCTGTTGACAAATTTTTGCAAATATTAATATATAATTTCCCATTTTTTTAAATTTTACTAATAGGCACTTTATGTAACAATACTTTTGATATTAAAAGGTCACTCTTATGGCTATTTCAGGTAATAGGCCAAGTATAGATTCTTTACTTGGAAGAGAAAAAACACATCTTAGTTCCAAAATGCAATGAATATATTTGGCAAACAAAGATATAAATATGTAGCTTATCTCAAGGTTTATTACATATATTTAAAATAAAATCATTTAAAATTATTTTTGCAGAGATAATAATTTGGAAAATGACAAAACACTACCTGATTGCTTATTCCCTGTACATCTTTTGGTCCAAAATTGAAATTAAGTGAATATATCATTCTGATATGTTTTGATTTATTTCACAAAGTCATTTAACTTATATCTAGACTGGTTATAAACCAATGTATTCAAGTAAAAGTAATAGGGATTGGTTCCTTTCTTCCCATCTGGCTTCATTTTTCATTCATAGGAATCTAGACTGTCCTCGTTTGAACACTCCAGCAGGTAGATGCTTGCAGGGGGCATTCATTCTCCTCAATACACAGCCCACCCCCTCATTACCCCCAGGCACATAACCAGAAGTCATAGGCAATGTGCCCAGAATAAGGGTAGAATTACAAAATCAAGCCACAAAGACACAATGAGCAAAGTAGATCTGTTTCATATTTTTCACAACTTATATTTTACAGAGATGTATAGAGTGATTCAGTGTAATAAAGCAGCACTTTCCATAATGAAATTTTATTTTTCTAGAGTAGATGAGTAATTATCTGATTTAATTGAATTAATAATCAAAGATTTCCAAATACCCAAATCTAGATGAATCCACAGACTCAGTGTTATTTCTAAGATACCCTAGAGATAGAAATAACAGAGTTATTACCTTTAGTTCTGCAACTAAAGAAGAATCCTGGATCATTTGGCATAGCATGTACAGCAAATCTTACCTAAAAGCCTTCAACCAAGGGACCCAGGTACCCTTTAAGTATGCACTGAGGAGATAGAATCATTCACACATTGGGATATTCCTTGGAGTCATCTCTAGGTGCACACCCTGTGGTCCATCCACCATTGAATATGGTCCCTGAAAATCTGTTGACCCATGGAGTTTTAGAGTTCTTACGATAGGAGAGAGAGCATTGTGTCTACAGAGAAACCCACTGCATTGTCTCTAGTTCATAGGAAGACCCTGTACAACAGTAAACAAAATCCCCTGAACCCTGAGTGTGGTTTTTTGTTGTTGTTGTTGTTGTGAGAAAGAGAAAAATGAAAGCACTTGGACTTGAACCATCCAAAGGAGCAAAGGAAAAACAATATGTGAAAATAAGGATATGTACTATATTCCTAACTAGCTGTAAAATAATTATAAGTTCTCATAAACTTAATCAAATGTAAACTCCAATTGTGTCAGCTATTCTAGCTTTGGTATGTTCTTGAATCAAATCAGCCTGCACCTGTTGGTTTGGTCATTAAATTTCTTTCCATATAAATTAGCAAGGACATCAAGAAGTATTTCATATTTACTGGGTGAGAGAGTACTACATTTTCATGATTATAACTAATGTCAACTATTCTGTTTTCTGTCAAAATATGATAACATAGAGTTATTGATTATCTACATGTCCATATTAAACGTCACTCTTGTCTACTGCATTAGAACACTGTGCTACTTTGAAGAGATGAGCAGAAGGTAGTAAACAATTTAGATACTTTAGTAAAACAATTATGTTCCAATGGTAAAATTTCAATAATTAGGTCTTTTTTTTACAATGGTAGAATTTCATTTAAATGGCAAAGGCAGTGGTTTTCAACCTAAATGTGCATACACACAAATTATTTCTGTGTTTCTTACAAAGGATATTGAGATTAAGTAGATCTGGAGGGGCTAGAGATTGTACATTGTTTGTAAACTATGAGATAATGCTTGTTTTAGTGAAACTCCACTGTAATGAGGAAAAGACTAAATTTCTAAACTTAAAACATGTTTCTACCTTGTGTACAACTAATCAACAAGAAAGAAGTGCAATGGAATTTGGACTTTGGGACCTATGATGATTTTCTCACTATTTCCTATTTATCTCTCTTCTATTTCATTCTTTGTGTTTCTTATATAAGAGAAACCATGCAATATTTGAGCTTTTGTGTCTGATTTATATCACTAGTATTATTTTCTCTTGTATCCATTTACCTGTGAATGCCTCAAGTTTATCTTTTTTATGACAGCATAGTTTTCCATTGTGTATAAATACTACATTTTCCTTATCCATTGAAATATTAATGGACATACATGATGTTTGCAAAATCTAGCTGTTATAAATTATGCTACTATAAATATGAGTATTCTTGTATCCCTGTAATAGGATGATTTTAACTGTTTTCGGAAGTTAACTAGAAGAAGGATATCTGGGTCAAATGGAATTTCTACTTTTAGTTTTTTGAGGATTCTCCACAATGATTTCCATAGTGGTTGTACTATAAATTTTAGTCCTTTAAAGTATTTCAATATATATGTTAATTGGTTTCATTTATACTACTTTTATCTTAGTCTGTTGAACAAAAAGATTCATGTTACTATCTTTCTTTTTTCTAAGAATCTTTTTGATTTATGTCTTGTACTCTGAGTAACTATTTTGAAGATACACAGTGTAATAACTCTTGTTATTCTCTTATTATTTGGTTATAAATTTGGGGGTCTTTTTATAAAGAAAAAAATACTTAAAAAGAAAGAGGTACAATCAATACCCATGGAGTTTTTAAGGAGTCTTCCTTTGGTGATAACCAATTCTTAGGAAGGTGGCTGAGGTCTCATTCCTGGATCTCGTTAGAGAATTTATGCTTGAATTGGACTACAGATAATATCTGATCAAAGTGGCTTCTTATAATTTTTTTTCCTCACAAAGTTGCCCATAAATAGCAAACCTACATTATGGAATTGAAATGAGATGGCACATGAGGTTTCAGAAAATTTTATAAGCATATTACTCAAACTCTCACAATACCTATTACTGGTACATATCTGCTTTTGTCTTTATTCACAATTATGACTCTTTGAACTGTTCACTATGAACATTTGAGAGAAGTGTAAAAAATTCATAGGTCAACTTAAAATTCTGCCTTTAAGTGAAAATGAGAGGTCACTGCATTACACCTTAGGCCCTTTATACATTGGCCCTGATAGACAGATAGATAATGGTAAAGGAACATACTTAGGGGGATAGAATTTGGGCAGGATATCTGGTTATGCATTTTATATAATAAGAGAAATGACCATTTTGTGATTCATGTTAAATCATGTGCAATGCCTTTTATGACCAGTTAGTATGAGATACAAATAAAATAATAAAATTTGATGAGGAATATTTGGTTGGATTTCTCAGCATGATCTTTGAGTGCACAGGTGTTCCGACCTTTTCAAAATTTCACTGACTTCTCTCCATTTTAAAGGAGTACAACAGCAGTCTGGTAGACAATAAGGTTCACTTTTTGGATGTCATCAGCTTAGCTTCTCTGGTTCCTTTATGATGGGTTTATGAACAAAGTGGCCATGCTGGTAGATTATGAGGTTAAGCATGGGATCAGCAAACAATATGTGCCATTCTGAAAGTCTATTTTAATGATACTTGAATACAAAATTTGAAAAAAAAAGCAGAAACCAAATCTATGTTCCTCATAGGACATTATTCCCCGGCAAACACTAACAGCTTGTCCACTTTTACACATATTGATTATATTGAACTTTTTCCACTGGACATTTTCCAGTATTGAAAGGGCAACGTCTTGTCCCCTCCAGTCCAGAAATGTTCTCGTTCTACTAAGACCCTTCATGTCTTAATGGGAACAATTCTGCTAAAATGATGAATGTCTTGCTCACTGTCATAATATTCCATATGGTTTCAAAGATCTGATTCAATGGCAAAACAAAGGTAGCAAAGGCCTCCTTGCAGGGATCCATTAGCCAAGTGACATGTTTCAACATTAAGTCATTTAAGTCACAGTTGGATTGAAGGAATGTGACAATAAACTTCATAAATCTAAATGATAAATCATGGAGAAAGAATGAAATGAGCAGCATTCAAAAAGGAATAGAAATTTGCTTTTTAATTTTGAAGCATTTTATTAAACAAACATACCTAAATTTGTAATTAGTCCATTGACATTTTATTCTAGCTGCCAGTATTACAAACTTAACGTGGTGTTTACAAGATGATATAAAGTCATACTATAAAATTCTTATAATTATTTACAATAATGGCATATTTATTAGAGTAAAATGTAATTTGTTATGTATATCATTTTATATTTGTAATTATTTCTTTAGGATTCAAATGTAATACTTATCATTCACTATATAATATCACTTGAGCCAGGTTTTTTGCTTAATGTTGAATATATAAATTAAGATAAATTGTTGAGCTTACATTTATTACTTCAATTTGTTTCATCATTGAGACTGTTCTCAAATGTTGCCCTTTCACTAGCATTACCAGTATGTCCCAGAGCTATAAAAATCTTCAGCATTATAACCACATAGAACACATAAAATATTGACTAAAAAAATCAATGTAGGTCATCCTTAATAACTATTGCAGACCAACTATGCAAATGAATGTTTATCATCTTCTTTATGCAATGTATAACAATTCTTGCCATTAAGGGTTTTAAAATATATTGTGTTGATATATTTCTTGATTTATTATAATTCTTTTTATTGTGTCAGCCTTTTCAAGATATTTTCCTCTAAGCAGAGTAATCACTTAACTGGAGTTTTGGACTCTTTATCTATTTCACCTACTTTTTCACTACATATAAATGGCATTTGATCTTTGCTATCAATTTTTACAGCTGATTGTTTTGAGAATGAACATTTGTTAACTTTTTTGAAAATTGACTTGATTCATTATGCTTTCTAATCAGCTCAGCCACAAATGTGACATCCTCAATTATTATACTTGCCTCCAAAAGATGAAGATTTCAAAATTTAAATTTAGAAAAAATAAAGGAGAAACAAAAGATTTCATTTGTGCTTTCATTATACTCTCTTCTTGTGCAAGACACTGTCAACTTTGTCAGCTGTAGTACTTTTGATTTCATGTTTTCTTTCCTTTGCATAATAATCTTAAATGGGTATGAAAGCATTCTCAATTGACTTTGTTGCCTAACAGACGCAGAGTCTTTCCTGAGATATTTCATTCTGTTTTCCTCTCTAGCTTCTCAGTCAGCAGGGAGTGTTTCTTTTCATTGTTACAATTTTACTCTCTCTCTTTGATAGATTAAATGCTCTTTTTGTGCCATAGTCTACAGCTAATGTGAACTTCACGTCTATAGTTCCTCATGCTGCTTTACCCTTTACATCTGTAAACCCTTTTTTGAAGCACAACCTTTTGAGATTCTTTGAAGTCTTCTCATTTTATGACTCACTAACTGGGTCATGAAGCTGCTGTGGAGGGTTAGGGTAGGGGCTGTGACTGAAGTTTGGACCTTTTCTGCAAATGCACTTTTCTTTTTTCTTTTTTTTTTTTTTTTAATAGATATGTGCTAATTGGAGATGGAGAGAGGAACACAGAGAAAAGATGTTAGTGTCTTAAAAATTTACTAAGTCCACTAAAATTATTTATTTGTCTAACACATATTTGATGTCTGTTTTTGTCTTGCAGAAGAGTAATTATATTTTAAAGATTTAATGTTAGTAGCTAATCACAAAAGATGTGATAATTTAGAATTTAAAATACATAATTTTTATAATGTCACTGAGGAATGAAAATTTACATCAAAATAGTAATAAACACATTAAATAAAGTATCAGAACACTCTGCCCTCTTCAAGAATTGATGCATGGTACTATTTAGAGACCATAAAAGTTAAATATACATTCAAAAATTTTTGTTTACTTATTTATATAAATATAAAAATATCCATTGATATTTGTACAAATTCAGTTGAGCTCTGTGCTTCTGCACAAAAATGTGAATGCTGAAAATATAGCTAAGTATGAAGATACTATTTTAAATTTCTGACTTTTGTGGCCTTGGAGTAATTACATGTATCACCTTTCCTCAAATGTTATTCTATATTTTAAATATAGTCATATAGCTTACTATATGTCTAGATTCTTTCAAGTAATAATTCCTAGCTATTCTGATTTCTTTCTCCACTTTAATAGGATTTAGTACCAATCATCTTTTTTATGTATTTCATAATGTATCAGGTTTTCTTTTAATTTGTAATTTAGAATTTATTGGCAGAAATCACACAGACACACACACCTGAAAAAGGTAAATTTAAGGAAACAAATGCCAACTTATAGGGGAAGCCGATTTATTTTTAAAAGTTCTATTTACTGAATTTGGATGGAAAATGACTTCTCTGCCATTTTCGGACTGATGTCTACTTAGAATGTTCAAACTGCTGAAAGTTCATTTCTTGCTTCTTATGTTTAATTTTTACAGTTTCCAGTTGTGCCAGTAACTTCCTTGACGTCACTTTCCATTGTATCCTCTGTCACCAAATCTCTTGGATAAGACATTCATCTTTGAGTTGCAAAAGCCTATATAAAAATTAGCTTCTTTCTTGACATTTTAATTTATAAAACTCCACGACGAAGAGCTCCATCTAACTTTTTGGAGAAGTCCACAAAAATATTCTTTTTAAAGAATCAAACACTTTTATGAGAATAAAGATCCTTCAGAGTTTTTAACTCTTCTATTAGAGTTTTATTTTGATTTTCCAGGATCACGACTCGATTTTCCAGGCATTTCACATATTCTTTCGTCTTTCTATGACATTCTTGAGCAGCTTCACTATTTTTCATCAGCTTCATTTCTCTCTTTAGTTGAGGGTCATCTGTCTTATTTGTCTGAGATGTAAGAGTCACCAGAGATGTCATCAGCACAGTTTGTGACAGTGAAGTAGCTGAAGGTGCTATAGGGATGATATGTTTGCATATTTCCTGGTGCAGTTTGTACAACCACCTGGTTGCTGGGCACAAGTATTTGCTTTCCATCAGAGGTCTGTGAATACTGGAGAATTGTACCTTGCTGAGTACTGCCTGAATTGGTCCTGGTAATGTCTGAAGTCCCTGTACCCACCTGATCCTGGGCTGGCCAACTGTAAGGCTCCATTTGGGGAAATGGCAGTGTACTGTCCATTGCTAGTCTGATAGATGGGAGTTGGAACAGACATAGACGTGACAGCATGAACTCCGGGGTTTTCTCCGTCTCCTTTTCTGCTCCATGTATCTTCAGAAAACTGGTACTTCAAAAATTTTCTGTATGATGGGCACCAGGCTAGGATTCCACGAGCTTTACGTGAAGAACCTATGCTGTCAAATGAGTCCCGAGACTCTTCACTTTCCGTTAAAGACCATACCGTTTGCATGTGAAGTGGGTGAATTACAGAACAATGAGCTGTCTGGAGGACCCCCGAACCTGTATTTGCCCTCCAGGAAGAGGACTGCCACTGGCGCAGATCCTCTGAACGATATCTGCTGAGCAATATGAGAATCATGAGCTCCCTGAACTGCTGAAGCAGGTTGAGTTGAAGTCTCTGAAGTGTTATTCTTGTGAGACTCTTCCATAATCAACTGTGGCTGCTGCCTCACTGCTCTCCTGGGCGGGAACTTCCGCTCCCCCCTCCCAGGTGGATCCGAATTCACTCTGGGAGAGTAAGTGTCACTTGACAGCCGGCTGTCCTAGGCTACCGTTGCTAGGCAGTCTGGGCCGCGATCTACACCAGGCCCGGGGCAGGGGGTGGGGGGCAACACTGAGTGCGAGGGTGCACGGGAGTGAGGCTGGGAGGGGCCTCCGTGCAGGCCGCCCCTCTAAGTCACAGTGTTGTATATGTGGTCTGCCACCATGTTGGCCCGGCCTCCCCCGCCTGCCATGTTACACCAGTTCCGATCAGGTTTTGTCTTCTGACATTTTTACAGCATAAAAAAAAATTCTATTACCTTTTAATATCAACCCTCATTGTGAACTACGAAAAGATATTTTGTAATATTCTCCTCTTCACTGAATTCTAGACTCATTTACTTAACTGCATATTTGACAATAATTTATCTAGACATATAAAAGGTCTCTTAATAGCTTCAAATAGAATTCTTGATTTTCGCTGGTGGAAATAATCACTGAGTAGATTCAAAGAAGCTTGTATTTTGAAAATATTGTTGAGAATGTAAACTAACTTTTTCCTTGCTTCAGATGCAAAGCATGACAAAGAGGGAATGATGAGGAGGAGTAATAAAAAACCCATTGGCTTTGGCACTAGGAAGATTTGGGTTTTATTCAGACTCTATCATTTTTAAGTGTGTGATTCTTGAGTTTTTCTTAGCTTTTCTGAGCCTCAGATTTCATTCAAGTAAAAAGAACATACCCTTATGATTTTCTTGTGTGTGTGAAGACTAAAGGAGATGATAAACATAACATACTTATCATTCAACAATTTATCAGTTTGATTTACATTCTCAAAAAAAATTCCCACTGATATGGTTATAGGTTAATGACTTAGTAACATGTAAAAAATAATTCTAAACCTAGACCACAAATAAAATAATTTAAGGAATTGGAAATCTTACAGTACATATCTATGGTCCTTCAGAGAAAGGAAACTCCAATGAATTCCACATTCAGGCTTGTTTTCTACATGGAATAATTTCCTAACCATGTGATGGTAAGTGATGCCCTGACAATGGAGGTCTTACTGGACAGGGGGAGCAGAAACTGAAGGTGAGACTTATGGGGATACTGGAAACTTCCACGATTGGGTGTAAGAAATAAGGGAACTGATCAGATGTGGAGACCTGGAAAATTACTTAGGAGTTTCCCTGAGTTATTTGTTAAAACTCTTGACCATGAGATTAGAATCTGCGGGCTTTACTGTTTTTCCTCAAAGAAAAGTTCCTAGAAGCTGCAAAATGAAGTTTGCAGGCGTGACAGCATGTTATAGTTATTAAAGTGAAGAAAATCTTGCTGAACACTGGGCATAAGACTAAAATCATGCCTTGACAAGATAAAACTAAGAGACCAGTAAAGTGATCCTAGCAAGAACGAACCTCTACATGTTTTAAAGGAAGTCAATATTATACAAATTCTGAATGATGCAGCATCTACAGTGTCCAGCCAAAAATAAAATATGTATTAGTCACATAAAGAAACTTTGAAGAGGATCAGTATCCTTTAGATAAAATAGTACATAGATACTAGTTCAGATTAAATCAGAAGTTATTTCATGTAAGGGCATTAAAATAACTATTATAAATGAAATTTATTGGGGATTTCATGAAAATATAAAATTATAAAATATAAGAAACAGAATAGAAATATGAAACATTTTATGATAGATGAAAAATCACAGCAAATAGGAAAAAGAGAGACTATAACTGTAAAAAGTATATAGAAACTTCAAAATAATTTTAAAAATTTAAGGTAGACACAGAAAGTTTCATTAGAGACATTTGTAATAACATTTTTAACATTTGAAAGTTTATTAAGAATAAAACATGTAGATTTTGCTCAAAATTGTGAATTCTACTGGTTGTGAATTTGTCATTCATAAAAGTTTTTATTTAAAAATTAAATATTGTATTAATTTTGATATATTAATATACTATTTAATATAACCAGGCCCTCATTTATGAAAGTGTTTTTACCATCATACAGAATATAGAATATTTACTGATGTATAAAAATGTTTAATTTTATCATAATATTAGTATTTGCTTATTTATTTATTTCACAATAGCAGTGATTGTTTAAACCCAGAGTCTCCAAAATGATAGCAAGAACTGTAGAGCTGCACTACATCCCTGGTCTCTTTTATTTTATTTTATTTTATTGTTTAATACCCGGGATCAAACTGGGGACCTTGTGCTTCCAATGCAGGTGGTAGAACCACTCAGCTAAATCCCTGGCCATTCCCCAGCCTATTTTAAATTTTATTTTGAGAACAAATCTTAAGTTGGCTAGGTTGTTTTTGAACATCCCATCTGCCTTCTGCCTGCCTCAGCCTCCTTATAGAATTTTTTAATTTTCTAAGCAAATGGCATTTGACTTTCAATATTCAAAGAAAGCATATGGAACTGAACAAAGTAGAAAATTAATCATTCCGAGATGAAGATGGTCTTCCTTTAGGTGATAAAAATCTCATAGTAAAACATCAATTAAACAAAATGGAACATGATGTGCCATATCAGTAAGGCTGTTTTCTTTATTTTATGCATAAAGTAATCAAACATTTTGCTTGATCTCTGTCTTGCCTGATCTGACACTGGTGACCCTATATCCCAATTCCAATGATGGACTTCAGCTTTTTGCAGTTAGATGCAGCAGTCCTGATAATGTCCAAGCATCTTGTCACAAGTTCATTATGTTCTAACTGCCACAAAGCAGTCATGTAAAATAAAGATGGAGGGAGGTGGGTCAGAGGAGATAGGAAAGGGATAAAGAAGAATTATGGCATGTTATATACGTGTGCAGCTCTTCAACCAATGTAATCATGCACTGCAAACATGTACCAGTGAAAATTAAAAGTAAAAAAGTACTAATTATGGAATAAAGTTGTCATTATTATTATCCTTATTATTAACCCAAAGTCAGTGTGGCACCCAAATCGTTGATTTGTTGATGAAATTTGAATTGTTTCCAGCAGGCTTCTTTACTTCATGTATCATAATGTGTGGAAGGAGACCCATGCAAGTTAACAAAATTGCTTTCATATAAAGGGTTTTCCATTAACTTTTTCTTTCTTTTTTGGGGGGGGCTACTGGGACTCAAACTCAGCACCTTAAACTTACCAGGCAGGCAGCAGCACTACTGAGCTAAATCCCCAGCCCTTTACCTTCAGAAGTTATTAAAAACATTGATACATGTTTAGAACATATTAATATTTGTGTCATAAATGGAAGAAAATTTGAATTGTTCAGGTGTACTGGTTTTATAATTCTAGTAATTTAGTAAATTTTAGTAAATAGATTTATTTCAAATTTTTTAAATTAGTATAGTAATGCCATAATTTATAAAATTTACCTAAAGAAATATTAACTTTTTCCATGCAGAAAGTAAATTACAGCATATTCTTTATACTTTGGTTTAAATTATCATATGAAATTCCTGTATGTACAAAATGTCAGCACTGTTTAAACTCTTGGATTTTAGGTAACATTAATTTTTTGGAGCTTCTGCTGAATCATTTTGGTGATTTATATTTTGACATGGATTAATATTCTTTTTTGGAAGCTAATCATAAAGTAATTGAATATTATAGACAAATGTATTTAACTAGCAAGGTAATGATACTAGCAAGAAATGCAAACTGTTAGTCAACACTTCTTAATTGACTGTGTGGTATTTATTATTGTCATAAAGTATAGATTTTTAAAACAATTTTGAATCTGAGCTTTCAACTACAAAATGAATTCTGGAGTTCAGGAGCCATCAAATTGATGGTTGTGGCTCATTCTTCATCCATACTGTTGTGCTAATTTATATATCTAAGAAAACAGAAATGTTAAAACTTAAACATTTTTCAAGTGAAAAGACAGTCACATAAAGATGTATGTACATACAAGTGTAATATTTGATGCAAGCATCCAATAAAATTTGGTTTAGCTATGATTTATTTTGATTTCTAAAATAAAAATATTTAACTATAAATTTACACTACTATAGATTTTTTTACATATGCTAAAGGATGAATGAGTTGTATAATAATTCCATATTGTTGATCACAACAACTTTACAAAAATAATGCCCTTAGAGTAGAGTTTGATACTCAAATCTTAATAAAAATTTAAAAGCTAAAACTAGATTTTACATTTGAGGATGTAGCTTAGTGGCACCATGCTTACCTGGCAAGTGCAAAGTCCTGAGTTTGATCCCCAGTATGGGGTGAAAAAAACAAACAAACTAGATTTTGTTACCAAATGAGTAGAAATTGAAAAAAAATATTTACTTTTAAAACTTCAAGAGTCCATAGTTAGTGTAATTATATTAAGAAAATTGACCATGAAGCTTATAATAATTTTTATAAATTACATATATATATTTTATTTAAAAAATTTTGTTTCATTTACTTCTGCAGCAAAATGATCACACCAACAATAATAAAGATATTTCAATTTAAATTTCTAGGAAATTATAACCATATTGCTGAAAATGTTATGGCATTAACATTTATTTTGCTCCTCGGGACATTGAGAAGTTTGAGCAAGATAAACACTAAATTTAAATGTTATTAAATCCAGTAATCTTTTGTTATTTAAGTTACAATAATTTTGTTTACTTTAAAAGTAAGTCAAAGCAAATATAAACTTGTTTTCTTGAGACCCACCATTCCATTGGTAAGTGCACACAGATCCTGAGGAGCAGCTATGAGGCCCAGACGGGCACAGCTGCAGGCGATCCCAGCCAGGGCTCTGCCCAGACCCCAGAGTCTCCTGCACACCCACCCAAGCCAAAAGCCTGCCCAGAAAAGAACTGCACAGGCCCACAAGCCTCAGCCACAGCCTTCCATACCATTGGCCACAGCCAAAAGGACCTGCCGGGAAAACAGCTACACAGGCAATACCCAGATGTTCACCCTGATACCATTGATAAATGCATGGAGATGCTAGCCAAAGCCTGGGCAGATAACAGGAACTGGGGTGCACAGCATCCAGCCAAAGGCCCTCCCAGACAACAGCTACATAGGGGCCCCAGTGAGAGGCATGCCTGGATACTATCCCAAGTGTGCACGGGCCCCAGCCAGAAGCCCACCCAGACAACAGGTCAGCTCAGGGATCCAGAATGCAACCATTCTGAACCCAGGAATTGTTGTACTGGTGAGCAGCAGATTAAAGGCTGCTTGGTGGCTTGCTGAGAATTCAAGATCATTAGGTGATCAAAAAGTTGCCTCAACAAAGGCACAGCAGGCTGCATCTGTTGAAATGAGAAATCATGTAAATAAATCTCAAAACCAGACTTCCAGATCACCTAAGGCAACCTCAAAGGGCAATGAGATGGAACACTCTGATACTCAACCACCTGGACTCCCTGAACTGGCAACAAAAGAGGACCTGGAAAAAATGAAATCAGAAATAATTTCTCAGATAACAGCAGAGATAGTGCCCCTAGTACAAGACATGATTAATCTAGAGCAGATACAGATAAAAAAATAGAGGAGCTGAGGAACATGATGGAATCCCAACATAGGAAACAAATGGAATCCATAAAACAGATGCAAACAGATTTCCAGGTGATTAAAAATTCCATTGAAAGTTTACCCACCAGAATGAACCATTGCAGGCATAGAATTTCAGATATAGAAGATAGGATTGCAATTAGTGACCAGGAAAAGAAAAATTCTTAAAAATTGTAAGGGACCACACGAAATCAATCCAGCAGCTGCTAGATGATGAAAAGAAGAATAACTTCAGACTGAAATAAAATGGAGTACTATTCAGCCATAAAGAATGAGAAACTAGAGACATTTATACCTAATGGATGCACACTAAGGTGATACTCTTAAGTGAAATAAATAGGACACACGTGTAAATACTGAATAGTTTCTCTAGTGTGAGAAACTGAAAGGGTAAATAAAGGCTCAAAGGTATAACAGATAATGTGAAATAGGAAGAAAATGTACAAGGGGGAAGGGGAAGTTGGAGGGGTAGGGAAAAGAAAGAAATGAATGGAATTAATATGAGAAAAAGAAAAAATGGAAACAAAGTCTTTGTAGATAGGGAGGGGTGGAGGGGTTGAAGGCAGGGCAGGGCAATGGGGGAAAAATAAGAACCAAGATGGAGTATGTAAAGGTGCAAATTTCCAATGATGAATGTTATTATATTTTATACCTTAAATGTACCAATAAAATTAATACTACTTAAAAAATAAAAATACACTTGTTTTCTTCACTGTTAGTGGTTTTTTTAAAAAAGTCGAACTATGTTTTGAGCCCCAAGATTTGTGATATGGAAATTAAAATGCTTTACCTATCTCATAAGTGTGAATGATAAACAGTACCTTGCATCATAGAAACAAAATTTTTAGTTAAATAAACCCTAAGCTATAGTTCTTGAGTGACCATCTTATTCTTATCAAAATTGGAAAATGAATATCATCATAAATCATAAATCATCATAAATCTATTCTAAATCTTATTATTTATTCATTCATCTTTGATAATAAAGATGAGTTAATTTAGCAGAATTGATTCTCTTAAGAAGATGGCAATTCTAAATATTTGGAAATGAACAAGTTTTACTCTTGTGAAAAGGAGGGTGGCATGGAATAATGGAAATTGTAGCACAGCTGCAATTTGAAAAAGGAAATATATAGTTGATTTTTATTTGGTTATTAAAAATTACATAGGTCAAACTCCTCATCAGTTTCTTACATAAAATTAATATAGCTCAGTATAACTACATGTATAGTGTTGGTAAGCAGACAGTTAAAAATTAAGTATTCCATGGTTTTGTGTTATAAATCAGGTCGTATTTACTTTAGCATTTATCAAAATAAAATATTCTGGATTATAAAGCTTGTTAAAATGCAATAAGTAAAATATGAAAGGAAAAACTAAAAAGCAGGGAGAGTTTTGCTTTTTCTATACCAGTCTGATGCACGGATATTAAGAGAACAGAAAGTATTCTAGAAGGAAACTCTAGAAAGCAGAGTGTGGAGAGGTGACATGATTTGAAGAAAGAATCTAAACAAAAAAATGTCCCAAATAACCTTTATTTTATACAACAACAGACTGAGAGATAGGGCTATAGCAAAAATCACATTCAGATAAAATCAAAAAGGTTTTGCTGAGCATCTGACAATAATAGATCATCCCATGTGCTCTAAATGGATATTTAAAAATTGAATGTTCTGAGAGTGGCAAAAAAGCAATAGAACTGGAACATATGCTGGAAATTAAAGTGATCAACCAAAGTTTCTTTGAGACAGAAAAAAAAAAATATGTGCTTTGTTGAGTATATAACAACACTGAGAAATTTAGGCCTTAAGCTCATAATCCAATCATTCTATTAACAGAAATGTACATTAGACTATTATATGGTACTAAAAGAATTCTAAGATAATTACAAAAATATTACTTACATTTCTAGAGAATGTCAAATATGTCAAGTAGGGGATAAATTTGTTTCACAATAAAGGAAAATAGAGCAAGTGAACTTGTGTTAACAATTTCTCCTAAAGAACCATTATTTATCAACAAGAGTTTCTAGTGGAGGAGAAACGTTTTCAGCCATTTAGGTAAACAATTGTAATTTGGACTATATTGCTATATTCAGTTGTTGATAATTGAATAGAATATTTTCCCATAATTAATAGAATTTTGCAAAATATTCTTAGAAGTAAAGAATTCAAGTATTACTTTAGCAATGAAGTTCAAGTCCTGTGGTCCTCAAAGAATAGACACATAATGATAAGACTTGGAGGGCTTCAAAAAGTAAGTGTTGAAGGTAATTGGTTATCATTAAGAAGTGATTCAATGAGGTACAGCAAGTTATGAAAATTTGAGTTGCAAATTTCACAGTTACAAATGGACCATGGTTTATCACCATTCGCAGATGTGAACAAATCACGGAAGTAGCTGATTATCCTTAAGCTCCAACTCCAAGTGTGGCCCAAATTCCATCTTGTCCCCCATCTCCTACTGCTTATGATCCTTCAGTTCCAGCGTCTCCCTCCTATCCTCCCTCCTTCAGTTAGTAACTCTCCTATCAGTTCATGGAGTCCCCTATATTCCAGTTGCTATTCTGTACTGTGCCACCGTTTTAAGGTAGCTGTAGTAAAAGTAGTTTATTTACATTATTTTTTGTGTTGTTTTTTATTCTCCACATTGAATATTTATGTCAAAGGTGTATAAGGCTCACTTTGTCAGACTTAACGAAGGAATCTGGATTATACATGTTCTCCCAAGTACAGAAGTTGTTCGTTAAGTTGGGGACTTACTGTATTAAGCTTTATACCAGTATTTTTTATCCTATTAGCCATGGGACAAATTTCAAACAGCCCACGATATCCTAAATTTGTATGAGAAAAATGGCAAGTGCACTGTAGGAAGTTAAATTTCTGAATTTTCAATGGGTACTCGACAGGGTGCACAATGCACATAGTTAAAATCTTTCGTTCTATAGAGAATGCTGGCTATTAGTAGGCACAGATTTCACAGGAAACATCAATACTTATTCATCAAGATGATTCCCATGAAACTATTGATCCATGTACTTTTAGTTCAGGTACTCAGACTTTGTAAAACTTCTCACAAATTTCAAAGCTATAAATATATAGAGTTTAAAATGGCAATCCAAATGTGTACCTCAGATCAAACACTAGAAATTCTGTATTTGAGATGGTGTAAGTCACATTACCAAGTCAAGAAGCACAAAGATGTTTCCAAACAGTTACTTATTAATAGTTGCATTTTATCCCAAGATAACATAATCATTTTTTTGTTATGAGTCCTTAACATTTCATAGAATTTTATACTCATAGAATTTTATATGGCACATAGAATTTAATGATTATTATTTCTTCTGATGGGCTATTATTATCAATTCAATATATCATATTATGGAAGTTTTTGGTCACATATTTTCCCACACTTGCTCTTTCTTGATGATCATCAAGACTTTATCATGCTTCAAATTTAGAGTTTTGAAATGAGAGTTTAGAAGGATTTGCTGTGCTGTAGGCATAGAGACATTGTGGATATAGTATAGAGAATTCAGAAGTAAGGAGAAAAATTGTTAGAAGAAATCTGATTCCAAATCATTCAGAACTCTTCAGGCCTCAATATGATTATATTTTTCTACTTTCCCCAAAAAAATGCATCGATGTGTTTTAAACAACATAGTGCATATATAATTTTAAAATATACTATGACTGCTTTAAGAAAAGTTGATAATGGGGGAAGAAGAGGAAACAGAAATCGGAGCTATTATAATAGATCATGTAAATTGTGTAGAGAATTTAGGCTCATAGGATGACATGATAGTTAGGACATTTGAAATATAGAATTTAGATGTAAAGCCAATAAGGATAGGTCATGATTTGGGGGTAGAGACTACAGAATTTTTGCTCTGAGGAACTCAGTATACAGTGCTGTCAATATAGGAAAACTGTTGGAGAATGCCTAGAAGCAAAGTACAGGCTTCCATAATAGCAAAACCAGTTATGTATCAAAGGAAACAGTCATTCAATTTTTATTTTATTTCAACCCTATTTTAAATTTCATATTGTAATTATTAAAATAACTAGAAATTGAAGCATAGAAAAATAAATAATCTCCCTAAGATTGCATAATTAATAAATTCAAAGACAAAGCTTAATATCAGCTTAACTTCCAAGTTCTTATAATTAAATATTAGCATAAAATGTAAATGACAAAATGAATAGAATATAAAAGTGATAAAATTATCAAATTAATTTCAATAGAATGTACAACAAATGCTAATTAAGTATGTATTTATTTTTGTACACTAGTGATAAATGTTTGTTTAATAATAAAGTAAACAAGATAATAGCTTTAGATTATAATACAATCCTATCCATTGACAGATGTGGAAACTGATTTCTCAAATGACTTATTGAATCACTTCCTAGCAGACATGAATTTTTTTTACCAGAGTTGTTGATAAAATTAATATTTCAAACTCCCAGTTGTTTTTCTTTTTGTCTTACCTAGTGACTCATTTTAATATATAACCACGTATAGATATTTTCTTGTTGAATTTTTTGTTTTTAGCTAGGCAATAGTATGGGCTGATTAGCATACCATTTTATCCACACAGAAACTCTTGAGTAACTATTATACTATTTCTTCAGATAAAGAAACTGAAACAAAATAAAGCTAAGGCAATGGAATTTAAACGTCAGAGCTTTTGGTTTTAATGGACATTCCTTACTGATTGTCACTGAGCAAAATTTATTGACAAATGAGCTTTAAAGAGGTCATTTAATGTATTTTGTTCACTTGATTTCTCTTCATTTCTGTGATATCAAAAATGTACCATTTTATAAATGAACTGGCTTTCATCAATGTTTGTAATTCTATCTGTAATGCCTTCTTTCTCTCCTGCTGATTCCTCTTCCATTCTTATTCCTTTTTTTTGTCCTTTTCTGCCTGTTCTTTCTCCTTCTGTTCCATAATTTACTTTTACTTTTCCTCTTTATCTCCTACTTTCTCTTCTACTTTCTCTTTTCCCTTGAGAATAGAATTTAATTCATTTCTGTCCTAAAATGAGTAGCTTCAGGAGTTTATGCATGGTACATTTATTAGCCACATTTGCTGCTACAAATATTGAGACTGTATCATGGAAAGCTGTTGTAAAATTCATAGGAAACAGAAAAATATTAACATTTGACTCATTTGATCTCAAAAATAGAGCCACATGACAATGTAGTTTCTGTGCTACATATATTTTTTCCTCAATGTACATACCTGGGAAGTCTCCTTTATTGATGTTCACAAAAATGAGAATTTTCTTAAATGAATATAATTTTAAAATAATTTTTCAAGAGAAATAATCCTGACTTCAATTTGATTCATATATGTCATAAAGTGCTAATCCATCTTAGAGCTACTACATACAAAGGAACTGGAATAGGAGAAATAAATAGCATTAGTGTTCTTTCATGTTAAACTCACAATAGAGTATTTCAACCAAATGTAACTTGAAAGTCATCTTAATTTTTTATCACAGAATGTGTGAATTGAAGCTGAATATACAGTGTTAAAATGGATACTGAAATCTTTTCTATCATCATCCTGCTAAAATTTAATGTTTTCTTCACAAAATTGTACTGCAATTCTTTTATCCTCATTTTTTAAAAAATGTTTTTATTTACCAGGGATTGAACTCAGGACCTTGCACTTGCAAGGCCAGCGTGGTGCCACTGAGCCAAGTCCCCAACCCCTATCCTCAGTATTTTTAATAAATAATTCTCACATATAAGATGTATAATTAAAATCAGTTGAGGAAGGATGAGAAAAAAATAGATATTTAGTCAAAGCAAATAAGAAAGGCAGACACCCCATTTTTCAGACTATCTCTGTATATAATATCTATCATCAATAAAATTTAGCCAATTTTATGATACATAATGTATAAATCTTTGGAACTTGTGTACACATAAAATCATATTTTCTATTTAATAGAGCATTCATATCAATCTATGTTTCAATTTGCTGACATTAAAATTCAGGAATTTTCTAGATATTTTAAACACCCAAACATTCACAGAAACATAAAAAAAGCAACAACCAAATAAGTGATAATATAGGTTTTGGAAGGGGAGCGATTATAGAATATTGTCATATGTGCCATCAGGGCAGCATAACACACTGTGCAGGCAGAGAAACTGATTTGAAAGGAAAAGTAAAAATATTAGAAATTTGCTTAAATTTTTGGGTCCTGCTTCTGTCCTAGTGGACCCCAAATGGAGTTTCTCCTTGTTTTTCTCTAATCCATCTTAGAGCAGACAGAAGTGCAAGTTGCAAGTCACAGCTTGCATGCCTTTCCTCAGGATGACAAAGCTCAATGAAACAATTATCCTAAAGCCCATATCTCATCCATTATTAAACCTATGAAAAGAGTTTTAATTTCCTGTGCAATTATATAGTGAAATGTCATACTCTGGATGAAAAAAGATTAATTGCTTTTGATAAAATACTGTGTATTTTATTTGACTTTTTGGACATCAATTTAATGTACTAATATCTTTGCAATCTGGTATGATTCATATCATACAGAGTTATTGTAATTTTGCATAAGAAATATTGTTTAATTATTTTCTTTTCTCATAATGGAACACGAATAAAATATTAATTCTTCTTGGCTCAAAAGCACTACCAGCCACACTTTATTTTTTAGATCAATTTGGAGACTCTTTTTCAAATGATCAAAAGCAAAATATGATTAATACATTTTGCAAGAGATTCATAATAATATATCAAACAACATTTATATGTCATGTGTAGACACAAATTATACTTTCAATTATTTGTATTTGTTTTCTACTTACCAATGATTATTAAGTAAACTATAACAATGACCAGTCCCTTTTGTCCTGTCACAAAAACATGACATCAGTTTATTGTCTGATAAAGATTAAAGTAATAATAAATGAATCTTTAGGAAAATTATTTGTCCAAAATCTCTGAACATCGCTCCTTTTAGTGACAGAACCCAAGAGCCCCTGTGAGAGTGAGAGGAGCATTTGAGAAATAATGAACTAGAGGGCAACTGTGACAACCCGGCCAGCCCCGGAGCACCGTCCGTCCCCGAAGGATGATAACGAAGATAATTCAAATGATGGGACTCAGTCATCCAAAAGGAGGAGGATGGGCTCAGGAGACAGATCCAGGAGCTGCGAGACATCCAGTCAGGATCTCACCTTTAGTTATTGTCCAGCAGAAAATCTGATTGAGTACAAATGGCCACTTGACGAAACAGGAGAGTACTATATGCTTCAAGAACAAGTTAGTGAATATTTGGGTGTGACCTCCTTTAAACAGAAATATCCAGATTTAGAGCTACGAGATTTGTCTCACAAAGAGAAACTCTACCTGAGAGAGCTAAATGTCATTACAGAAACTCAGTGCACTCTAGGTTTAACAGCATTGCGCAGTGATGAAGTGACTGATTTAATGATAAAAGAATATCCAGCCAAACATGCTGAATATTCTGTTATTCTACAAGAAAAAGAACGTCAGCGCATTACAGATCATTATAAAGAGTATTCTCAAATGCAACAACAGAATACTCAGAAAGTTGAAGCCAGCAAAGTGCCTGAGTACATTAAGAAAGCTGCCAAAAAAGCAGCTGAATTTAACAGCAATTTAAATCTGGAGCGGATGGAAGAAAGAAGAGCTTATTTTGACTTACAGACACACGTTATCCAGGTGCCTCAAGGGAAGTACAAAGTGTTGCCAACAGAACTGACAAAGGTCAGTTCTTACCCAGTGGCTCTCATCCCCGGACAGTTCCAGGAGTACTACAAGAGGTACTCACCAGATGAACTGCGATATTTGCCTCTGAACACAGCCCTGTATGAGCCCCCTCTGGACCCTGAGCTCCCTGCACTGGACAGCGATGGTGATTCAGATGATGCTGAACGTGGGCATGTTGATGAGAAGCGGAAACATAAGCGCACTTCGGACAGCTCCTCAGGCAATGTGTCAGAAGGGGAGAGCCCTCCCGATGGCCAGGAGGATGCCTTCCCAGGAAGACAGAAGTCAAAAGACAAAGACACTCCTCTGAGAAAGGATGGCTCAAAATGTTCTGTACTGTCCAAGTCAGTTCCTGGGTACAAGCCAAAGGTCATTCCAAATGCTCTATGTGGAATTTGTCTGAAGGGTAAGGAGTCCAACAAGAAAGGAAAGGCTGAATCACTTATACACTGCTCCCAGTGTGTTTACAGTGGCCGTCCTTCTTGCCTGGATATGAGCATCAAGCTTGTTTCTATGATTAAGACCTACCCATGGCAGTGTATGTAATGTAAGACATGCATTATATGTGGACAACCCTACCATGAAGAAGAAATGATGTTCTGTGATGTGTGTGACAGAGGTTATCATACTTTTTGTGTTGGCCTTGGTGCTATTCCATCAGTTTGCTGGATTTGTGACTGTTGTCAGCGAGCCCCCCCAACACCCAGGAAAGTGGGCAGAAGGGGGAAAAACAGCAAAGAGGGATAAAATAGCTTTTTTGACCTAAATGTTACATATGCACTGAAGTGGAATATTTGGTGCCAATTTATTTACATTTTCATTTTTATGCCAATAAAAGATTTTTGAAATTAAAAAAGATACATATTGTATCCATCCCACTAAATGCCTGAGTATGACAGAATTTAATTATTTTCTTGCATTTCTGAAAAATAAGATGTTATTTGATAGGAAATGAATATTTTAGCTATTTCACCTTCTACAGGAAAAATACGATTTTACATTTGGTGGTGGTCAATGTTCAAGTTCCTATTAAAATTATTAGTGTTTAATAGGAAAATACAAAAATATAGAATATGTGTAGAGCTGTCTGGATAATTACAAAATAGAAAGAGACAACACTATTTCCAGAAGTTTGATGTGATTGGCAGTTTTGGCCTTGACTGTAGGTCAGAAAATGAATTTGATTGGCACATATGCTTTGGAAAGCTTACACTGTATCTGATCCATCAAAAACTAATATGGGAAATGGTAATCCTAAATATCAGTGCATTTATTTTTTTCCAAAATTACAAATCAACTGGAATCATTTCATATCCAACATCTCCTTTCTCACTGGCTTGTAGAAAAGAATGCTAAAAAAGCTGAAAAGTAAAAGGCTGCATTTTCAGAAGTGAGGAAGACTGCTTCAGTGAAAATATATTAAGTACCAGTGTGTTCCTAACCTTTCCTGTTGCTAAGACATGATGACCAACACTTGGAGCTTGAGTTCAGATTTAATTTGGCTTCTGATTTCAAGATTCATTCAGTTCATACTGAGCTTGCTCCAAGGCAGGAACATCGTACTAAGGTGTAACAAAGATGACCAGTTAATGGCATCCAGGAAGGGGTGCAGAGAAACAGTGCCAGAAAGAAAGCAGGGAAGGGACAGGCATGCACTCCATGACCCATCAAAACACGTCCAGAAGTGGGCTGCACAAGTTCCCCAGGTGGATCCCAAATCCAGTCAAGTGGTCACTCCATGCTAATCACCGCAGGCAGAAATAAAATTTGCATATATTCACTGACACCTTTGGAATACCAATTTAGGTCAATTAAAAAAGAAAATTGTACATTGTATATTTCAGTCATTGTCAGCATTGAAATCCTAGTCATTTCCCTAGTATCTGATCTAATTTTTAATACAAATTTAATAGAAAGCCTTTAATCTGAAATTAAATATATTTTAAGGATAATATCTGACCTTTGAGAACAAAAAGTGAAACATAAGTATTTGCTCTCCCATGCATTTGATATTCATACAATAGATATGTGGCTATGATTATTCATTTTTATTCAAAATATTTTCCTAAATCAAAAGAGTTTATTAATCTTAAAAGAGGATGAAGATAAATGCAATAAGTGTATTAAAGACTCCCACACAATTGTCAGTTAATTTTTTATTTTATGACCAACACTTTAACCCATGGTAGATCTCTCTACAAACATGAATGAATGAAAGTATACAGATTATATTGGAAAACATTTACATACAACAATGCAAGTCAATTTTGTTTACTATAAAAATATTATTAATAGAGTCATGATTTTCCATAGTTTAGTATTTGTGAAACGCTAGCAGTCATTGAATCTATTTTGACCTCATAAATGTTAAAATATCTTTCTACTACTATATATGATTAAAGTTTTAAGGACAATGATGACTTACATATTGTCAAATAAGTCTTGTAATCTTTTTCCACAACATAATCCATACATCAACTTGATTATTAATGTTCTTATTTTCTCTATCTCTACTCTATGGAATTCAATAACTTAAACATAATTTTTTATTCCGACCAATCTAAATGTTCATATCTTTATCCTTTCTTCTGTGATCTTATCTATTATTTGACTGCTTATATATATAGTATTTGCATGTATAAATCATCTTGAAGTCAACATGTCAAAAGCAAAACTCATAAGCACAGGTGTACAAAACTTTCCTCTCTGTTGCTGTTCCTCATCTCAGAATGTCACAACCTAGAATTGCTAATAGAAAACATAGTGAAGACATCATTGACTTCTTTCCCAGATTTTACCCTACAGTATTTACTGGTAAATTTTTGCTCTACTGTATTTTCAAAGTGTATGTCAATGAAACATCATCAACCACCTTCAACACTAGTCATTAATTTCTCTTGCTTGTGTCATGACAATAGATTATAAATTGATCCCTTTTCCTTTACACTTCCACCTTGTCATTTTATATGTTTTTCACACAGTGGTCAAACTTGTATTCAAGAACAAAAGAAGGAGCACAATACTCTCTCTCCTTAGAACATTTCAATAGGTTCCCATTATATTTACAATAAAATCTACATTCTCTCAATTCATTCCCTGACTGAGTTCTGTCATCTTTCCACTTTATTGCCTGAAATTGTCTCCTTCCCCTATTAAGTATGCAAAATATCCAGTAAAATTATTTTTCTTTTCAAATTCCCAATTTTTTCTTGACTGAGATTTATATTAGCTTTTACTCTGACTTCATGTGCTGTTTTGAATCTTCACGACTAACTCCTTCTTGATATTCACTTCATTCCTTTATAAGCTTCAAGTCTTGGCTCAAATACTATACCATCAGAAAAATGTCATTCTCAATAACTATTCAAGATTTCTCTCTCCACTCATTTCTAATATAAATGAATGAATGGGTTTGTTAATTTCATCTCACACTTAGTTTTGCTTTGGACAGTACTGTGGAGAAATTTAGGAGAACATGCTAGACTTTTAAAGGCAGCATCATAAAGACATATTTGGCTATAATTTTTTACCCTTATCTTTAATAGGCATGTTATATTTCTCAGTCCAAAAAAATGGACAGGGGCAACAGAGTAAATGAAATGAATTGAACTGATCACTCACATTGTGAAAGTTAGAAATGCTTGCAAAATTTATAGAATGATGAGCATATAAGTAAATCTAAGTGTTGCCAATTCTACTCATGTGTTGATTCCATTAGAATCAGTTTTTCAACAAAATCATTATTATTACAACTGATATATACTGTAACATCTATTAAAGCCTTTATAGCATTTAAAAAATATTTTACCAATATAAGTCAGTGGTAGAGCACTTACACAGCATGTGTGAGGCGCTAGATTTTGATCCTCAGCACAACAAAAAAGGTCATAAAATTTAAAAAGAGAAAAAAGTAAATGAATCCACTGCTTTGTTAAAAATAACTTCTCATAGATTTTCTAATGTTGTATATCCTTCTGCCTTTTCTACCAACTTTCTCCAAAAATCATTGAGAGCTTTATGTGTATTTGGGCTTTTTTATCTCAAAAATTAGCAAAGTATTTTCAAGCCAAGGCTTTCTGTAGCTAAAAATGAAACTGCAGTAATAATGATAGAATAGTATTACTCCTTTACTGACTGAATTAATTCAAGGACTCCAGTTTAAACAATTATATAAGAAGACAAAAGGAGTACATTTCCTATTATTAATGAAAAGCTGATTATAACCCTTAAAAGATATTTAGTTGGATATAGTAAATCAAATTCTCTTAGAATATTGTCATTTGGGCTCTATTTCCATTCATCTTTCCATTTTTTTTCTTTCCTCTTTACTAGCTTGATTCTTGGTATATTCCTACTGATAAGAAAGATGCCTACAGGTAGTTATAAGCATATAAGTTCTAATAATTTTCAACATTCATATCAATTATTTCAGAAAATGCTCAGGGCCAAATGTATTGGAAAATGCTTGTTATCCCAGTACATGGGAGCCTGACGCAGGAGGATTGGTGTGGGTTCTAGGCCAGTGCGGGATACAGAGTAAGTTCAATCCCAGGCTGAACTCCTTAATGAGACCCTGTTTAAAAAATATACTTAGTAATGTTGTTTGGGTTATATATTCATGTAGCCTTTGACCAACCACTAAATTCAAGGAAATGAATGTTTAGAGGTGTTCTTGATTGACCAGTTTAAATTCAGCATTTTACTATTTTGTATTTCCATGAACAGTTAAAGACAGCAAGAGAGAGAGAGAGAGAGAGAGAGAGAGAGAGAGAGAGAGAGAGAGAGAGAGAGACTGAAAGAAAAGAGAGACAGAGAGCGAAAGAGATAGGGAGAAAATGCTTAACAAATAGAAAGCTTTCATGGCAGGGGGTAAAACAATCCCCAACTTGAAACTATACTACAAAGCTACTGTGATAAAAACAGCATGGTACTGGCAAAGAAACAGACCTGAGGACCAGTG
>NW_004624777.1:15760432-15847670 GCF_000247695.1 Heterocephalus glaber
CTATGGAAATTTATTGAATTTTGTGTTATTTAGTCTAAATCTATGAAATATAGAAGTCACATTAACTATCAACTAATATAAAATATACAGGAAAAATGTACAAGATAGTATTATCTCCGTCAATTAACACTCCTAAATTTTTTATTACAAAAGGAAACCTTTAATTAGACCACTGTTATTTACACAGTATATCTTTGCTATAGTTCTTGTAATTAATATTTGGCATTTCTTTTTAATATGCTGTTGTGGCAAAATGGAACAGCTCGGTGCCATAGAGAAGCTTTACAGCTCAGTGTCAGAGCTGAGTGCCACAGCTCTGAGGCACAGCTGAATGTTACAGCTCAGGGTCACAGCTATTGAAATTTGAAGACTCAAGAATCGGATGGTCACTGGAAGAGGTGGAGAAAAATCTTTATTATGCCAGCAGGCTTAGAGAAGTTTGTACTCAAAGTCTGAGCACTCTACCAGAAATGAGAGCATCCTTACATAGGGACCTACAGGGTAGGCAAGCATGCTCACTGAAGCAGAGAAGTGAAGTTACAGAACATTCTTGAAAGGGGGCGGAGCTTAGCAACATTCTTATGAGGGGTAGAGCTTAACAGAACATTCCTGAAAGGTCACACAGTTTAAACAGTCACAAAACATTTTGGTACATTGGGCAAGAGCACTGCCTAACAGCACAAACTGTTCCATTTCTGGAATAGAACATTTTGTGGAAAAAAATAATATGGAGGTAAGACAAGGGCCTATATTATTGTATAGTATTGTTCTATCAATATGTGATGCCAAATCAATCAAAGTATTTGCTATTTCTTTTTAAAAATCCACTTCAAATAAGGATGAAGTTTTATTATGTCAGAAAACATTAAAAAGCAATTAATAGTTCTCTCAAAATTAACAGAAAATATAATTTCAGAAAACTGAATATAAAAGGCTTGTAATAATGTATAGCATATTTTATTGTAGGCTATTTGGTGTTTCTAAACATCTAAAAATCATGAAATGTCACACAGACTTTAAATTTTTATAAATATTTAGAATTCTGATGTTTGTTCTATTTGATTATTTTTTAATTCTGTGACATGCATGACACATTAGTGTATTTTGGTGAGAAATCTAAAGCATGGCTCCCTATGTGCTCTTTCTCTTGATTCACAAAGTTTCCTTCTCTAAAAAAGCTAGACGTTTAAATAATATCACATTCATTCTTAGTTATATAACAAACCCTTCTGTGGCTTCCCATGACACTTCAAAATGACAGGCAGATTCCTTATCATATCCTGATTTCTTCTATTTCTAGCTACTTCTGGCTCAGAGCTCTTTTGCACTTGTGCTGTACTCTGCCTACCCATGATTTCCTTTCTCTACTTTTGTTCCAGTAACCACAAATTTCCACCATTCAGATCTAAGTTATGAAGATGTTTTTAAAAGCCAGTCTCAGAAATTATATATATTATCCCCTTTCTTTCACCCCTTCCCTCCCTTAGAGGATTTAGATATATTATGACCATGTACCAGCCTCACACAAGGAGTTATATACTGCAAACATGTACTAATAAATTTTTTAAATTTAATCTACCACTGTATCTACAGACTTCATAATTTTGCCCAACACATAGTAGGCATTTACTAAATACTTTTGAATAATTACTTTAAATTTAAGCCCTTGCCATTAAGGGCAGAACAATAGAAAACATCTCTTCTGATGTAGGCATGAAGTAGGAACCAGATGTACCAAGAGCTTCAATACAGATATAAAACCAATGAAATATCTCTGCTTTTTGTTTTTGCATTGTACCAGTAACTTTAAACTACTTTGATGATAGAATTTCCTCTATGGGATATTTTAGTATCATATGAGTTATATGTTTTTGCTGGGTTTACTGTGAGTTTTATAGCATACACAATTATGGTTTGTATCTATGTCCTCATGTGAACATAGGTGGGGCTTTTCAGGGGTGGCTGGATCTACAGTGAATGATGCTAGGATTAAGGATTTGGTACTAGAAATGATTTATGGTGTGATGATAGGATTAATGGGAAGGGCTACCTAGGAGTTAGTCCTGTCTGCTCTAAAGATGTGTAGCCTGCATAGAATATAAGGGACAGAAAGAAGGCTGCTATCAGTGCTATTGGTTACTTGCTGCTTCTTGTTGCTTTGCTGCCTTCTCCTCACCATAAACTGTTTCTCTTTTGCTATGCCTCTGCCATGCCATCCTGCTTTGGAGCCAGCCAACTATGAATTAAAACCTCTGCAGACTGTGAAGTCAAAATGGTAATGGAGGCCCGAGAAGGTTGGAGAAGCCAGGAGCATGGATAATCTGAGAAAAGTTGCAAGGAGGGAGCAAAGCCAGCTCAAGAGAGAAGCTGTGGGAGCTACAACCACCAGCAGAGTCATAGGCACAGAGCCATCCCAGCCATTTGGAATTCACATCTCACCACAGACTGCTTTGGATGGTGGACATGGAATTATAGAATTTAATGTTTTCCCTGCTGAATTTTGGATTTGCTTTGGTCCCATTCCTTTCTGTCCCCTAATTTGTACCTTTTGGAATAGTAATGTTTATCTTGTGGCATTTTATATTGAAATTGTTTAACTTTTTATTCATTTGTTCAGAAGCTCACAGATAAGAGTTTGCCTTAAATCTCAGAGAAGACTTTGGATTTGGACTTTTCAATAATGCTGAAACTGTTAGGACTCTGGCAACTCTTAAAGATGGAGCAAATGTCTTTTGCATAAAGAGATGTGCATGAGTCTTGGGGTCAGGGTGGAATGTTAGGGTTTGTAGCTAGAGATCCCCCCAAAGCCTCTTTTGGTCAAAGTTGAGCCTTGAGGAGGTGGCTGGATCTAAACTGTGTGATGTTGAGATTAAGGATGTGATGTTGGGATTGATTCATGGTGTGATGCCAGGATTAATGGATAGGTCCAATCAGGGAGTGAGTGCTACTGGACATATGGGTGTGTTGCATGAATAGAATACAAAGGACAGAAAGAAGTTTGCTGTTGGGGCATCTGGTCACTTGCTGCTACTTGCTGCCTTCTGCCTTCCAGAATAAAAAAACCTATATGTTCTCTGCCATAGCACTCTGCTTTGGAGCCAGCCAACTATGAACTGAAACCTCTACAATCTGTGAGCTACAATAAACCTTTCCTCCTTTAACTTTGGGCATGGAGTATTTTGTTTAAGCAACGTGAAAATTTAGAAAACATGTAAACTGGGCTGAGGATTTAGCTCAGTGGTGCCATGCCTGCCTGGAAAGTGCAAGGTCCTGAATTCGATCCTTGGTACAAAAAAACAGAAAAAAGAAAACATGTAAAGTTCAAATTACTAATGCTCATTACTCTGATATTTTTGAGTACACATTTTGTCTCCATGCTCTGTGGTACTTTGGTAGATTTGAACTAAACATAGTGTCTTAGGCACTTTCTTGTTGTTAGAACAAATTACCTGACACCCACGAATTAAAGGGGAAGAGGTTTATTCTGGCTCACAGTTTGTAGAGGTTTCTGTCCATAGTTGGTGGTTCCAAAGCAGAGCAACAGGGCAAAGTGGCATCACAGAGGAGAAACAGTTCATGGATTGTCAGCCAGGAAACAGAAAAGGTTCAAGGGATAAGAAAGGATAGATACTCTTTCAGACCATGCCCACAGTAATCCATCTCTTCCCACCAGGCTTCACCTCCCAACAACACACCCAAGTATGAAACCATCAGTGGAGTATTCCCCTGATGAGTATCATACACCACATCATCCAGTCACCTCCTGAAAGTCCTACCCATGAGCACATGTGGCTTGCAGGAACACTTATGTATAAATCAAAACACACAAGGACTAAGAACTTGAAGTAACAATATGAGATGCTTTCTTATTTAACTACCTGACAGTATATATATATATATATATATTTTTTTTTTTTTTTGTACCAGGGATCGAACTCGGGACCTTGCACTTGAGAGGCAAGTGCTGAAACCATTTGACAATATTTTTGATGGTTAATATTTACAGTGGCAAAAGGTGCAAAGAGAAGCATATTTTTCCTTTAGTAGAAATATGCTAGCATATTTAAAAATATTGTTTCCTCACTTTTGTCCTTTTGCATTATAATATTTATTTTTAAATTTTTAGAAAATGATAGCTCTATTATACACACAAAGTTTAAGTTAGGATAATTTATAGTTTTAGTTCTTTATATGCTTGTATTAATATTCACTTCATTTTATTATAGTAAAATAATTTTCTCGTTAGGTGATGGCTGTTAAAAAGTGATCTGCTCTGAATTTTACTATTCTTATTGCTTAAAAGAGTATGCAACTTTTCTCATCCACATATTATTATTTGTTTAATCAAACTACTGAATGTTTTGCTTTCTTACCCATGATTACTGTGAAATCCAAGTGAATTAAATAATTTTTTAAACCATGTAAAGTGTTGTATTATTAAATAAGTTTGATAGAATTGGTAGCTCTTAGCTCTCCATACATTATGCAACATGACACCATTCTTAAAATATGCCCACTTACCTCAAGAGACTGGAGAAGAAATACATAACCTATTGATCTGAACACATGAACATTAATAGATTAATTCTAAGAAACTATATTATTACATAAACTGAAAGTGTGGTTGCAGAATATTGTGTTATTGAAAGAAGTTGCTGTCTCACCAGATAAATCTAGGTTTTTTAGTCTTGTCTTTCTCCCAGCTGGGTTTGTAACAGGAAGTTTTAATCTAATGACTTTTTAAAAATGTTCTTCATTTGTTTCCAGGAGATGTAAATAAAGTGTACTTTATGTTCTTGCTTTGATAATTAAATAAACCCTGGTATATAAAGTATTGACATAAAAAGACTGTTCCTAAAGGGTTAATATAATTTTCATTTCCAGCAGCTCTATGATTATTATTGACATAATAGGTGAAATGCAATACTTAAACTGGTATGTAGCAGGGAAACATGGATCTCCAAACCCAGCATACATCAGTTTACAAAACAGCAAATTAATATGAATCATACCAATGATTCTTAACCTGGAAGAATTATATGAATTTGAAAGAAATTCTGAAGAAAAATGAAGATCACTACACAAATTCATCTATTTCAGTCCTATAATTAGCCATCTGTGAATTTAGGTTTTATTTATACATTGTTTTGCAATTAAGAGGAATTATAGACATATACACATACTCTTATAAATATAAAAAGAACAATTAAATTGGAATATATATTTAGCAGGGTTTTTTGACAGTTAATATGAAATTATTTTATTGGATGAGTAATCCTATGAACAATAATATGTAATTATTCAGATGAAGTGCAATATACAAATCTGAAACCTTTGTTCTTCAGAATAAGGGAGATATCTGTACTATTCAGAGATTACATTACATTACTTTTTTGCTTAGTGTAGTATTGTAGAACATAAAATAAACACAGTGGTTCCTAGAAAAAAGAATTTAAAATTAGTTTTAGGCTTCATGTAAATTCTGGAAATATGTATAGAGAATAAAAAACAAAAAATAAAAAACCCAACCTGCTCTTAAGTATATAAGCTCTCTGGAAACAAGTATTTGATTTTTTTAAATTAGAAATAACCCTCTCTTTTAATTCTCCAGAGAGGCTCTAAAGAAGTAAAATATTTTTAACACATTTACTAAAGTTAAAAGTGCAACTCTAGTTTTAACATTGCAAGGCAACATAATAACGATATTTGAACCTCTATAAATTCATGAGCTAAGCATTTTTTTCTGAATTCTCAGCCTACGATAATATAGAGTGATAGCACATAATCTTTTGCATATTTTAAATAGCAAAACCAGCATTCTGTCTTTTTTTCTAAATAAGTAGGTATCCTGAAGATAGATTTTGCTGTAAAAACAGGGTAAGTTATAAAACTTTAATGTGTTTCATGTATTGTTGATTATGGATTAAGTTATCTAAAAGGACCCTTGATCCATCTCTAATAAACTGATGTATAATGCTTTTCAGTATAGACAACTACATAAAGGCTCTATAGAATATCACAGCAGTAGCTGCTATTATGAGTCAGAGAGCAGAGGTAAAAGCTTTGGTATCAGGTTTAACAGAATCTAGGATTTTGTAATGATAGATGATAATGAAAGGAAAGTAAAAATTGTGGCTTATATTATTATTATATGTTACTCATAGACTGTCTGTCAGGGATGTGGTTGTGGGTCACGAAATTTGGGGCTCTATTGTGCTTGGCAAGGGAATCATTTTAACATCTGAATTCTTAAACCTCCACCACATGCATAGAGATCTCTAACAAAGAGCTATTTTATATTAATGGATTTGTGATCATATATAGATCATAAACAGAAATGCAAATCTTTACCTTTTAAAACATTATGTGAAATGAATAGTAGACCAACTAGCTTCACCATATGGATTGGTCATGCTAGAGTCATTAAACAATTATGACAAGAAATAAAGATTACATGGTAGGATGGAAAATGGAATGAGCTCTTTCAATGTATAATTTAGTAACATTGTTTAGAAATATCTTTCTGAAGATTTATGAATTCTATGTGTTGGTTTCTGGAATGTCTATTGAATTTCCAGGGTAAAAATGGTAGATATGAATGTCTCTCTTTGTCCCTGAAGTCAAATTATCTCCTTTTCCAGTCACTGGAAATGCATGCAGTTATTCATCTGCATGCATTCAATTTGAATTTCTGATTGAAGAAGATGAATCTTTATTGTTCTGGGAGTTGACCTATATTTTCCTTTTACTTATGTTATGTTAGAATGTATGCGCTGTGAAATCAAGTTACAGAATTCAATGCCTTTTAAGACATTAATTTAGTAAGTGGATAGAGAACTAGTGCGGGTGTCCTTAATCACTTATAGGTTTAACATTCTTACTCTGAAAATCTGAAAACTACAGTGCTCTAAAATCTGAAACATGTTAAGTGTGGACATGACACTGGAAGTGAAAATTTCCACAATCAACATGTAATGGATCACAGTCGAATTTTAGGCACGTGAAAATATTACATAGAGTACAATATAAAGTACTAAGCACAAGCAAATTTTTTGTTTACATTGAGTCCCATCTCCAAGATACCTCATTATGCATATGCGAATTTTTCAAAATCAAGAAAATCTTTCTAAAATGTGAAACCCTTCATGTCTCCACCCTTTCAAATAAGAGCTACTCAACCTATATTAAAAAATAATCTGAGTGTAGTGGCTGTCAGGGCAAGGTATGAGGCTCAGGTTAGATGGTCTAACCTAGGAGGACTCACAGTAACATACCTCAAGTATTAAATCCGTATATACAAATGTATGGAATTACATAATATGTACCCTGGAGTATGACAGAAACTACTACATGTTCTAGTTTGAGAACCTTATATTATTTTACCCTTAAACAACTGAGATCTATCTTCAAATGAGAGTTTTAGAATAATCCAAGCAGACTCAGCAGGTTGTCTGCAAGTTTCTCCTCCTCACCTACTAGCAAAGGATCCAAATATGATATACTCAGTGCTCAGAATCCTTACAACATATTCCACTGGAGGTTCTTTCTATGCTTATATAGAGGAGAATCCTGGGATGTCTCTCTCACTATGAGAATTCCCTGTAGCAAGAAGGCACTGGAGGTATATTTAACTCCACAATCTGTCACACTGTGAATCAATGAGGGATCTGCAGAGGCCTCATTGTGGGAAATTTTTAATAGTGCTACAGCACTGGGAACATGCAAAGCTTGGTACCATGGATAAGAACGAAGTATTATTATTATGAATATCTACTGTGTATTGTTAAAATATACGTGCACTTTTCTACTTTTGTACACAAATGCCTGGCTCATTATTTTATAAATGTACCACATTGTTTTGTGTATTTGATATATTCCACCATACTGGGGAATTTGATGTGGTTACATAACTGATATCATTTCCTTGAAACTGAAGGGAAGATTTGAAATTGGTCATATTCAATATTTGCAGGGTCTTTTTTTTCAACTCATAGGTTATACTAACATTGAAGATTTTAATTTTTAGTAAATAAATGCATTTTCTGTAATTAATTTTCATTATTGTAACACTGCCTTTTCTATCAGTCTTTCATCCTGAATCTATGTCTCTTTTGTCATTTTCCTACTAATAATCCTCCGCATGGGCTTGCCAGAGACACTTATAAATGAGGGACAATGATGCCTGACAAAAACGAGGAAATTAAAAACTTTCAAATGCTCATTATTAGCACAAAAAATGCACTGATATTTTAGTATATTTCACAGTGAGATCACTTGTTTAGTGTATGTGATAATATACATTCTCTTGAAAAGTTAAATTTTATTATTATAACTTAATTTTATTACAAATCATTTTCATTTATCATCATGATGTTTTTATAGCAGTCGCTTTCTAATTGTAGCAGCATTGTGTACACAGTATGTACCACTGTCTATGGCATGCGCAGTGCAACCATTGGGCTCAAAGCAGCAATATCTGTGTAGCTGAGTCCACTCTTTAATAAAGTTGAATTTTGTCCTTTCATGATTATTATTTGTACAGATGTGTCTTTCATTTTGTTAAGCAATCTAAGAAAGAAAGAAAAAACCTTGAAGTACAATCAATCAAGCTAAACTCTCCAAAAACGATGTGTGTCAGATAGAAAAGATTGTATTAATCGTGCACTGGAGACTGAAACATCGATCCTTACATTTGTGAATATAATCTCAATTCTAATTCAATTCTAATTTCATTCCAACTCATTTCAAATTTTACTTTATCAACTCAATCACAACTTTAAAATTAAAAGAATTGGATTCTAGCACAGGTAAGATTACTTCTAAATCTCATTCCATCTATTTTTGTCTCTAATTCAATGACAATGTCCCTGAAAATTAATTCTAGTGACAAGAGGAGAAAGAAAAGATGAAGGCGCCCACGCTGAATTCAGCAATATGGCTTACAGAATCTTAAAAATAAATTTCATCCATCTACATTATGTCTTAATCAAACTCTGCACTTTCATTGTTCTGTAGGCTCCCCAAAGCAAGGGAATACTAGTCCTCAAGGTAATGTCTTCATTTTTCTGCCTTCAATATCCAGTCTGATGAGATTGCTTTTTATTTGGCAAATAGCAAAGTTAATTTTATAAAACATCATTCAACTAAATGGCATGGCTGATGTTGTTAAATAAGCCGATGTAATATATTAAGCATAAGGTTTTATATAATTAAATATATGCTCCCGGGGAGGATATCAGATAATGTTAATTTTTAAGCTACTAAAACCTGGATACTTTTTTGTCCCTCTGTGACTTAAAGGGAGCTGTTCTTAAAATGAGAATGAAACTACATACTTCAGAAACTTGGATTTAACAAGGAGTGCTAAAATTCAACCTTGCATTAGTCATTATAATTTTTTGACACTGTCTTAATATGTGAAGGAAGAATTGAACTCTAGACTAGAAAGGGCATCGTTAAAAGACAAGCTTGCCTTTCTCTATGACAGATATTAATATTAGATCATTTGCTTGGGCAGGAACAGAGCTTAGAAGGTGTATGGAGGCCTCACAAATTTGGCTGAGATTGAAAACCTTTCTTGCTATATTTTCTCCTTCTTCCTCTATACTTTACCAGTGAGCTAAAAGAAATATGACTGAGTGTTAATTGGTTTTGCTGCTATATTACACATTTGTTACAGAAAAGGTATTTCTTTGAAATCTTGATTCAAATAAGTGCATTCTGTTCTATCTTGAAGGGTTTAAAAACAAAGTATTTTGTTATATGCTATTCAGAAAATCCAACTTGTACAGAACCTGAAAAATTCCTTTATTTACAATGTCTTCTTTTCATACATATATATGCCAGCCAAAGATAACTCAAAACAGCCAGTGATTTTCCTACAAGATTAAAACAGTTTCTTATTTTTATAGTTTCCAATATCAAAGCATCAATTTAATTAAATCAGAAATGTAAATGAGACTGATTCAGAATGTATAGTTTTTGTTTCTTTTCCAAGGACAGTTAGATAAAAAAGAGAGGGGAAAAAGTAGCAAGAGATTATAAGAGGCTTTTCATTTGCTAGCCTGCCACATTCCTTGCTGGGTGAGCAGAGGAGGATTGCAATTAAGGCTATGGAAGCTGGAATCCAAAAGCCTGGGTGCAAAGTTGGGCTGTACCACTTGTAAGATATGTGGCCTGGAACACAGTGTCTACATTTCTTAGACTTATTTTTTCCTTGTAGGGTGAATGTTAATAATAGCTTTTTCATACAGTATTTTAAGTAAATGAGCTAATATTTCCTTACATACAGTACTTCACAATTCTTTCAATAACTCTTCTTTTTTCTGCCCATACAGTTTGATTTTTGTTTGTTGAACTTTGCCTAAGTCATTTAAGTTTGTAATTTCAGACTTGAAATGGTATTGACCTTGTCAACAATGAATGTCAAATAAATAAAATTTCTCAATATTGCTGGCTTCTATTGGGAGAAAATTCTCCCAGGATCTCTGCTATTTTCGCTTATCATGTCAAGGGACAGGGAAACAATCCTTAGATGCGGTCTCTCCTTGGAAAGTAATTCCCATAAAATGGATTTGGGTAAACTGTGGAGTCATACATTATTTCAAATGCCTTACATATATGATTTTAAATAACCTACTAAACAATCACATGAGTTAAGCATTTATATTACCATCGAGGATGGGAAACTGAAGCCATGAACTGGAAAAACCATAAAAGTCAGGAAAGGACAGATATGCTTTATTCCCACTTCCAAAAATTTGGGGTTCCAAGCTCTGATCCTTCCTGCTACTTCAACTTCTTAATCAGTTATAGAGAACTGCACGATTTAATTCATCTCACTCTATATTAGGCACTATGGAATGCACTTCAAATATATTTTATAAAGTTTTCCTGACTTTCTAAGTTAAATGTTATCATCACCTATTATGTGAATAAAACGAAGCTTTGAGGAATTAAACAGTGTGTTTGGGTCAGACAGCCTGCAGTGGGGGGTAGACAGGACGTGTCTGAAAGAGACTAGAGATTTAATGCCAGGAAACTCTGATGTCAAAGGTAGACCCAACACCCTACAAGAGACAGTGACCCAGTTATCTACTCAAAACGAAAAACCAAGATACATAATGTACAGGTACAAACACCCAGTGATAAATGTAAATGAACTGTATACCTAAAATGTACCAATAAAAGAACTTAAGAAAAAAATAAAAAATAATAAAAATAACAAAAAAGTACCAAAAATTTCAAATACTTCATTTTTATCCATGTACTCAAGTGTTTACTTCCTACCTAGAATGGTGCACATGTAACATGTGTTTTTTTTTTTTAAGTACTGGAGATTGAATTCAGGTTTTTTGCACTGAGCTACATCCTTAATCATTCATGTATATAATGTATATGAATGATTGTATACATGTACATATATATATATATATATATATGAGAGAGAGAGAGAGAGTGTCTCACTAAATAATTAAGTTTCTCAGGCTATGTTCAAGCTTGTGATCCTCCTGCATCCATTCTCCCAGAGTGTATGCATCAACACACTCGGCTTCATGATGGAGATGCCTGCTTTAAAATTTATGTGGTAGTAATCTTCTGAAACCAGTCCTTCAGATGTTTAAATGATTCTAGCAGTTTATCGTTACACAATGGGGGCTCAATAAATGGCTACATTTGTATAAATAATAAATACATTTGTGAATGATCTGTATCTAAGGTTCTGGGTCTAATCTCTAATATCTAGTTTCTTAAAACTAATTCACTTTATATTTTGCATGTGGCAGGGGCAGAGGCCTTGGATTAGTCTGCAGGTGGGAAATGCGAAAGTTAGTTATGCATCAGATAACCATTTGGATGTGGACTGTCAATGATTGCTGGCAAAGCAGATTTAATAGACACTAAAACCTCGCAAGGAGGGCCGGGGATTTAGCTGAGTGGTTCTACCACTTGCCTCGCAAGTGCAAGGTCTCAAGTTCGATCCCCGGTACCAAACAAACAAACAAACAAAAAAACCATAAAACCTCAGAAGGGAAGATACTAGAAGAGCTGGGGCATGGGTGCTGTGTGAGACACTTTTCAGATATTATGCGCTGGATGACTGTGATCTCTCATCTTAAGTTGTTTGTCTTTGAAATGACAATAATGACCCTTAACCCAGGTGATTGTTGAGTAGATCATGTAAAATCACATGTGTAAGACATGAGAAGTACTGTGTGACTCCAAATCTGACAGTTTATAATCCCTTATTTTTATTACTAAATGCTTACAATCTATGAACAAGGTAGTATTATTTTCTGTAGTTTTAAAGTACAAAATTTAGCCTTAGAAAAAATAAGTATCTGGCCCAGAGCCGAACAGCTGGTCCATGATGGAGCTGGGATCCAAGAGATGCAGCGCACAGGGATTGCATAATGTAACCCCCTAGAAGGCCTGCAGGGCCTTGGAGCTTGAGCTGTCTCTGCTTTCCAACAATGTGTTGCCTGGTAATTACCCTGGCACTCAAAAGCAGAGTCCACAGACTGCATGCTATGTTCAACACACTGCTGTTTATTTCACTGTTAGATAAGCAATATACATTAAATTACTATTTATATTTTCAGAAAACCTACGAAACAATTTAGAAGAGGTCATTTTTCTCCATGTTTATCACTGCTATGGTATGACCATGACATCTTTGCTCAACAACTGTAAAAACTGCATAATTAAACATTAATTTGAATTTCCTTGTGAATATAGTTTAATGGTATGACAAACCACAGTTCCCTGGTGTATATCTGTTCAAGTCAAAATTTTGCCACAGGAAATTATGACTTATCAATAATAATTCCCTATAAAATCAATTGTAATGGGTGTTTATAGGATCTGAATTACAAATCCAAATCCATAAAAATGCATTGTACTTACCTAAGTGATATCAGTTAATTAAAAGCTGCATAACTGCAGATACTACTAACTCCTAAAGTCTTATTTAGAAGTAATGGTACTCAGAAATATTTTTGTATACATTTACGTCATTTAAACATAGCTTATCTTTTCCTTTATCCTAACCATTGTGTTTGCTGTGCTTTCTAGTTTATGAGCCACCTTTCTCTACTTACTTCTTGAAATCAAATCTTACCCTCTTTGTGTATAAAGGTGGCTCTACCATTTTGGTTCATAATGTGAAAAGAAAATGAGGCAAAAACAAAACACAATTTTTGAAATGAAAAATAATGTTTCTTTCTCAACCTAATGAAAATGTATTTTGAATTCTGTAGTCAAAATTGGATAGTCAGTATATGTAATCAGAATATAAATATGTTATGTGAAAAACTCACTAGTCAGATAATCAAGATTTCCATTCAACATGGTACACACACTGAAAAAATCGCAGAGATTTTGTATGTAGTTCAAAATTTAAAATAATTCTAAATTAACTGAGATTTCATTTTGTAATGCCTTAGAAAATCATAGCATCTCTAATTATTTTTCCTGTTGGCTATAGTCTTTACCTAGGTTCAGAAATGAAGGGATTGATCACATGTGAATCAGTTCTCAATTTTGCCTGTCTGAATGAAAAATTGTTTGTCAGATTTACTTACATACTTTACTAATGATTTTCTGCTTCAGTTATATCAAATAAATTTTCAGTTTCTGATTACAGTGGAAGGCAGGGGAAGGCAATCTAGCAAAACTGACTTGAACACATACCATATATGAATGCCTCATTTCATTAATTTAATAAACTACTTATACTTAATAGGCTAAATAATGTATTGTAAGTGCTTTACAAATCTGGGGAAATGTTTATTGCCCCAAGTAGAGCTATTGGAAATTATTGTTTTCCATTTTCTACCATTTTATTTTTCTCAAAATATTAAATATAGTTAGATTAATATTAATCTTAAAAACTATTGCTAAGAATAATCAACATAATATATCTGTCATTGACTACTATGTGTCAGTCACTAAGCTAAGTACCTTTGTTTATGAGGAATGTGTTCCAAGCCTATAGTGGATATCTGGAAACATAGATAGTACTAAAGTCTGTAAATACTAGCTTTTTCTTATTCATACATACTTATGACATAATTAATTTACATATTAGATATAGTATGATTTAAAACAGTACCAAACAATAAAATAGAATTGTTATAGCATGTAACTTAGATGTTGTGTCTTAATAAAATTTCTCATATCACACCTCTTTGGCTTTGAGTCCATTATTAATGGAAAATATGAATTACTTAAATATCAAAATGGTGATAGCATGCTAGTCAGTGTGGTGACTAAGAAGTCTTCTATGTGATTTATGAAGGGGTAATATGTATAGCATTGATAAGCCAGACAGACAAATGATCCATGTCCATGGTGGGAAAGAGCTGGGCCATCTGAGAGTTTACCATGATGTTCACATGGTGTGTAATTTAAAATTTATGAATTGTTTATTTCTGGAATATTCCAGGTAATATTTTTGGACTGGTGGTTGGATGAAACCTGAGATCATAAAACACAAAATTGTTGGTGAAAAGGAGGGTGCTTTATTATTTTATTAAAATCCTCAAATTGTACAAGGGGTGATTAATATATATGGTGACTTAAATGAAAAAAATTATTATAGTAAAAACATCATTGACATTAATCCCTCTCAAGATATTCCCTTATTGAATACACTTATTTCTCTTGCCACTTTCTGAGGCAGTCTTGCAAGTCCTCCCTAAGTCTTTATGAGGTGTGAAAAAATACAGTGAATGTTGCTAGAGGATGAGATCAAGGAAAAGGTAGGCCCCTAAAGATATTGTAGTGTATCCCCTTACACTTGATTTATGGGATGCGGCACTGTGTGAATTCTGGCTGTTATCCAAAGTCAAAATGACTCTGAAAATGACTGAAAGACAAAAAATTTAATCGATTCAAGACATTAAACTGGCCATAATATTATAAGTAAAGATATGAAAGTGGGCTTCCAGAACTGCTTCAGAAAGTGGCAAGAAGAATGGAATAAGTTGTTTGAAACTAGAGGTAGTATTCAGAGGAGAATTACTGGCAATATGTCTTTCAGTGAAAAAATTTTTAAAATGTTAACATTCACCACATTTTCAATCCTACTGCATACATTATGATATTCCTTATTTAAGAGCTTAGGGAAAAAACACAAGTAAAGGTTAAATTAGTTCTTTTATTTTTGGTTTATATTTGTGATATGTAATGATAACGTTCCTCTTGGGGAACTTGTAAATAAACATATTGCATCTGGATTATTTTTATTTCTCGTTCCCTACTCCAGATCCCTACCTCTTGCTACTTCCCCAGATTGTCTTCAAACTACAAAATCCTACCATCTCTCTTTTATTTTGCTCTTTAAAGTATTTATATTTTGAGTTTATCATGTAAGAGAAAGCATGTGATATTTATCCTTCCATGTCTGATTTATTTCATGTAGCAATATGGTCTCAAGATCGAACCATTTTCCTATAAATAACAGAAATTTAACTTATTTGTGGCTGACTAGAATTTTATCAGGTATGTAATGCTGCCACTCTCATTAAAATCCAGACAGTTCTCCTCCAGTATCACAATAAGTTCTGGGAATTAAACTCTTACCAGTCTAAATAGCATCTATTCAAGAAAGTACAAAGAAGATCAATTAATAAAAGTTTTACTCAATTATTAGAGGGTATCCGTGTTGTAAAGAGCACTGTGTGGCTTTTTCCTCTTGCCTGTGGTGTAACTTTTGGCAACACATGAGTGCTTTAGTAAACTGGATACTATCGTCTTACAGGATTGTGAAGATTAAAGAATGAAGAGCTATCATATCTTCATTTTTTCTTAATTACCTTTTCATCCTTAGAAGTATATCAGCAGTGTAGACTGAGTCTTATATAAAGGTGACATTCACTACCCAACATTCATAATTCTTTAATATTGACTCATAATCCAACTAAGTTTCTTATTCTAGCTCACGCCCTTAATTTTAGTGACCATTTGGAGCCCCTTCTCTTCTCCTAAAATGTCCAACTGATCACCTCTTTCCTCACATATAGCTGACCATCCTGCAGCTTGCATTGGAAAAAATGAAGAAATTCATGAAAAATAACTTTTAGAATTAAAGATGCAAATGTACCTATATCTTCATATACTTTCATCTCTTTCTCTCTGATATGCCACAAAGAACCTTTGCCTCTTCTTATTAAATTTAATCTACTCAAGCCTTCTCACATTCTCTGAAATATTTGACAATTCTCTTCCTAATATTAAGCCTTTCAACTGGTTCATTTGCTTTTGTTCTTAAATATGGCAAGCATTACATTAGTGCCACTCTAATGAATGCTGTCCCCAGATACCCACTGTCTTCTCTCCTCCCTTGTCTCGTTGGCTTGGGGCTTGGTCATGTGATTTGCTTTGATCATTTGGTACATTAGCAAACACAAAAAAAAGCACCAGCTTGATAAGCACTGCACATGAGGGTTATTTTTTCAAACTCCTTTTTAGAGCACAAGAGTAAATCAAAGTGAAACACTTTAGGAAGACAGAGGTCAGGGGACAAGTACTGGGGCACGTGAGGTAAAGCTTTCTGGTACCCGTCAGCCAAGGTCAGCCACTAGGACAACATAGCTCTGGATGACGCCACTGATTTATCTCGTGAGTCCATAAATCTCTAATGCAAATCCTGCCAATCTGTACACATGAAATACGAAAAACAGCAAATCATCACAGTTGAATTCACTTCCTTATGAGGTGGTGAGTTATGCAGTGATAAGTAACCAAACCAAACATGCTACATATTTTTATGGGAAGAAAAAACCTAAATACAACAAGGATAAAATGAAAAAACAACATTTGAACCTGTTTTAATTTATTATTTTCACCCAGTTACCATATATACACTATATTACCAATGTAGCTTTCATCTCACATCACAAATTCGGTCTCTTGTCTATGTAGACACATCTTCCACGTTCCTGGAGAACACAACTATTCTGCAAAGGAATCCACGACTCTCTTTTATTGTTTCCTCACTCTTCCTCTTATTTCTCTGTTGAGTTTTGAATGTTTTTTGAAAATCTGACTCTTCTGTATCCTGAAATTAAATGATAAAGTTTTCACAAGAAATCATCACGGCTCACTGATTAGAGTCCACTTCCTTGCCTTACCACTTACACCAAAATGACTTACAGTGTTTTCCGATGTTTCCTGTTTCTGAAAATCACCATTAGTAATCCAATTTTGCAGATAGAAATCCAACCTTTATGTCTCTCTAACTCAAACTTCATATCAAATATATCCCAATGTCCTTTCTGATTTTCTTCTTAAATGTTTTTAAACTACAAGTCCAAGTGATACATATATAATTATTTCAATAAATAACTGATATTTCAATGACCAATATTTACTTCTATCAGTTTGCTTAACCCAGTAAACATACTAAATTTAGACATTCAAAATCTAAAGAGGTTAAGGAAGATATTTGGTGAGATATTTGACTCAAAGTAAATTCTACTATCAACAAATGTTGAAAGTATGTTCAACAAATGTTTTAAAATGTAGAGTATATTTAAATTGGTCAGGTGGCAGGTTATCTACTTTGGGTTACATCTCTTAAATGATAATATTTTAAATAATGACATTTTAGGTTCAGTTTTCTAAAGCAAATTTCCCCAAATGTGAGAATTCAGAAAAAGGAAAAAATGCCCTTTTTAATATATGCACCTGCACTACCAAAAACCTATCTTTATAAAAAGTGAGAATTTAAGGCTCTCACATAATTTATAATTTTCTCTTATATCCACAGTGTAACTTTACATAATCTCAGCTCTTGCCCATCCCTAGCATGGCTTATTTGCTCATAACAGTATGCTTTTCTAACTTGGAATAATTTTTAAACTATCTGATCATAAGCAATTCATTGCTGACAGGTAGTTATTTGATCTTTTATTTTTGCAAGTAGTCAGAGATATCAATTGCAAAATATAGTTTTAAAATTCTCCATTCCTAAGTTTGGCAGCCATGTGAATTCTCATTAAATTTGTTTGTAATATTTATGACAGAATCCATGCATGAGAAAACCTTTTGTTAATGCTGTGTATTGAAGTCTATATGAAAATTTATTCATTTAGATATTAATATAGCAAAGAATACTAAGGAAACATGGTGACAGTAAATCTATGTTAAAGCTGCGAAACTCCACATTACACAAAACTGACATGTTTATTCTTGACATATTCATCAGGCTATGATTAATATATATTTCACTTTTTACACTTGATCTTAGCCAAAAGGCATAGAAGAGATATATATTTCACTTTTTATGAGATGAAGAAAAGATGAGATTATGGATGTGCCCCATTTTCTTTTTTGTATGAAAGTTTCAAAAGAGAAATAAAGACAGAAATGTTTAGGGTTCCTATTAATGTGTATTCTAAATGAGACGTATGTTATAAATACTTAATGGAAATCATTGCAGAAACAGGCCAACTAAAAGGTAACTGTATTTCCTGCAAACAAATCATCAACAAATAATATATTTCTTCTTTTTTTTTTGGCATTAGGATTCCGAGGCAATGCAGATGCCACTTAAAGGAGTTAACAGATCTTTAGAAACTACTTTTTTATACTTATGATTCCATAGAAGGAGCCAAATGACAGTAAAAATAATTATATTTGTGATTTTTTTGTAATCCTAGAGGACAAGCTTTTAAAAAATCTTTGATAATTTTTGCCTGTAGTTTTAGTGATATTTCAAAAGTTTTAAAATTTCTTCTTTTCTTTCACAGTTTCTTATTAAAAAGTAGACCTTAAATTACTTCAATATTTTTGTTTCTAAAAATTTTGGAATATAATTTTTGTTCATGTCTATTTGTATCTATATGTATATGCACTTCCATGAAAATATCTTTCCCACTTAACAAATTGCTTAATGTTTGTTACAAAAGTTGGTTGAATTAACTAAAGGATAAGATTTATCCAAAAAAAAAATAGCAATGAGAGGAGAAAATTCTCTAAGGTAGAAAAACTTAATTATATATCATGTACATTTTAGGTGGAATATTATTCTCAAAGATATGTGCACACAAATATAAAATCTGAGTGTCAGGACAGAGACCAATAGTGTATTTATTAAGACCCTTGAGAAGGTACAATTCAATTGTTGAATTTGTAAATACTGCAAATGTCTGTCTTAAACAAGAATCCTGTAGTGGGGCATGGTGGCACACGCCTCTAATCCCAGCACACAGTAAGATGAAGCAGGAGTCCAGCCTGGGCTACACAGTGAGACCCTGCCTCAAAACAAAACAAAACAAACAAAACAAACAATAAAAAGAAGTTTAGTATTAAAAATTCTACTTAAAATAGAATGTTGTGTTATTAGCCCATTAACACTGAAACTTTCTTTTTGGAAGAGAGGAAAGTCTATGTTCACAGACACAGATATAAATTCCACTTTACCAATTTCTGCTTGGATTATGATGCTAAGGGGATTTAATACCAATTCTCTAGAACATGAATGATTTCTCTATAGCTAAAATGTAAGTGGAAATCAAATTATAATCATCCATTTATGAACATGAACTCAGGACATGAGAATTGTACCTGTGCTGTAGAACTTACTCTGGTCTGACAACAAAGTCAGTTTTGAGAAGATTTTTCTCTTTGGCAAATATGATCTACTCTGATCAGAAGTTTCACTTTTAATGTTTAGGAGACACAATCACCTCTAGATTAATCATGAGGAAAGGAACCTCAATGACTTTCCAGCACTGCTGGCTTCAAATTTTCAATATCTAACAATTGATAGGCATTCAGATTTTCACTTTAAAAATGACTAAACAGTTAAGGGAATAAGGGAATAGGAAATCATTTTCTTATCTATTTATTTTCCATGAAATATCCTCAATGTCAGAGGACCTCAATTTATCTAATTATTAAAATCTACTTGTCTACATCATGGTGCCCTAAATTCAACTTTGACCCATACAATAATTTATGAGTTTGGCCCCTTATAGTTTAAAAAATAATATATATATATATATATATGTATATATATATGAATTTAAGGTCATCAATCACTCTAAAGCTATGGAAGCATTCATTTTCCTAAAAATAAAACATCCAAAAAAGCCAAACTGAGAACTTGGAATATTGGACATTAAAATTAATTGAATTTAGATTGCTTTAAAAATATGTAAACACAAAACTGAGTAGTAATTTACTCAGAAATTCACAGCAATTAAATGCACATTTTTTACTCAATAGGTAAGTCTGCATAAAATTTTAATACATTCTTCTTATATAAGCTATTTTTGTTAGTTTTCTATTGTGCAATGCAATAATAAAAATTCTAAGTTTTATTTTAAATGCAAATTTTCTGATGCGGACATGATTAAGTGAACTGATCTCTCTCTCTTTTCCTCTTTCTCTCCCTGAGCTTCCTAAAGCTTTTACTTTTTTTTTTTTTTTTTTGTAGAGGGGATCGAACTCAGGTCCTTGTGCTTGTGCAGCAGGCTGCAAAACCTCTGAGCTAAATCCCCGGCACCAAAGCTTTTACTTATTAATTAACTGCCATTCTAAACACCTGGAAAGAGCACACCACTGTGAGTAACATTCTGCAGCACACAAACTCACAGCAGAAACTATTACATAATAGCAAACTTTCATTTTGGTGTCTGACACTTCATCCTGACAAATTGGACATTAGTGTGTTTATTTATTAATTAAGTAGTGACAGGAAAAGGTAAAGTTGAAGATGAGTTAATTACCTACACAGTTTTAGTTTTCTCTCTCCACCTTGATAAGTTGATATAAAACTTATTTTTATAAAGTAGGATAAATTGTAAGATCTTTCATCCACGGAGTAAAATGCATGTTCTGTTGTAAAATTACATCTTAAATCGCTAGTTAAGATTGTCATAAACTGTCTAGAAAATAGGCTGGTTGCAGAAAATGCTGAGGGTCTTATTCTGAAGCATCAGTTCTTACATATATCATGAAGATGCCATATAAATACAATTCTGTAATTGTTTCTTTCTCATTCTGCTCTCTTTGACCACTGTTGTATTTCTAGACTAAATGAGTTTTCCTAAAAATTTCATAAGACTAATTCTTTATTCATTGTCATGCTGAAAGATGAAAGAAAAAATGTAATACATCAAAGCTATTCATTTCACTCTTGAGTTTTTCAGTTAATTTAATGTCCTAAGAATTCACAATGGGGTTTGTCAGTGGCTGCGGCATTAAACGGCATTTTGAGTGCCCAGAAAAGAAGCAACAACATCATTACCTTGAATTAAAGTGCAAGAAGAACACTCTACTGGGAACATTATAGTATCCTACACGAAGAAAATAATTCATGAGTACTCTTCATAAAATTAGCTTTATTTCTCCATTCTAGAATAAATGATGGAACATCCTAAGGAATATGTCCTAAATCAGTAGCAAGCTGGCCCTTCTAAATCTCAATAACTGTCTAGGGTAATCTTCGACAGCTGGGTGCTATTAGGATTTGTTCTAATGGTGACAATGTGGAATCCGCTAACACAAGGCTTATTGCCACTTATCCAGCAGGTGTGTGAAATGAGGTGACATGGTAATGAGTTGATACAAATGACTTTTGTAACTTTCACAGTGCTACCAGGCTAAGGCAGGCAATCAAAGGAAAACTATTGTCTGCCTTTCGTGATGGTTTTAATGTGTTCCATTTGATTTAATACTGCTAGTAGGCAAAATGGGAAAGGAAAAGTAGGTCACTGCCTCTTTGCTCTGCTCAGATAACAGGGCACTCACTACTTACCTGGCTTATCCTAAGAGCTATATTTACTTTTGCTGATGACAAAGATATATATTTTGAACTAGGACTCATTTCATTAAATGTAAATATAGCTATCAAATAACTCAATGAATAACTATTAAGTGATAAGAAAATCTTATTTCAAAGTGATTAAAATTTATCAATGTATGAATAAATTATCTACTGCCATTATCTGTTTGGAATAAAGAACTCACATGTAGATAATTAGCTTTACAACATTGGACATTTTAAGTTATAGAAATCTGATGTCATTAGTGAATATAAGTAGCTGTCAGCTTTTTAATAAGTGCATCTTTATCACAAATAAACATGTATTTACTAAATGTTTTATTAAATAAAATAAAAATTTCAAAAAGTCTTTTATTTTATATTGTCCTTTTAATAAAAATCCTACCTTAGAATAATTAAAGCAGGAAATGTATAAAATTGTCACCTTTGTTGGCCTAATAGTCTCTTTGTTTACAGCTTTTATTGAATTTTATTACAAATATTCTATGTGAAACTAGGTAAAGAATTAAAAATCAATACACTGGTTTAGATGGTTTTACATGGGTAAATAATTTATTATGATAAAGAGACACATTTTGCCATGTTTTTGCATGTGTATGCTTTTCAAATATCATAGCAACTTGATAAATTTTAGCAAAATTGTTTTAAAATATAGCATCCATAATATCAGTAGTTTAGAAATCTGACAATTATAATTAATATCCCTTGTCATTTAAGTGATTTGTGTAACTTTCCCCCTTCCTTCCCAGCCCAGTAAAAGCAGGTCTGTGTGAGATTAATTAGGTAGATGTTGAATGCTATATGCTCCTTTGTGGACCAGTTCCTGCTGTATGCATTGAAAATTATCGGCACACTACAAACCAGCCTGAGTCTCTGCCCACCCCGGGAGGCAGAGTCAAATCCAGCACAGCCTGGGACAAATTGGGGGCAGAGCTGCAGCAGCTGCCCAGCAACTCCCCTGTCCTATTGCTCTCCTGTGGAGAAATTATATTTTCTTAAAAAAGACCTTTAGCTATTTACCCTCCATTGACAGCTTCCCAGTCAGGGACAGCCAAGCTTTATGCATTCATCATAATGAGAGATTTTTGTTTGATATAACACCTTGGTTGGAGACAGAAGAGATGGGACAGAGGAAGGGAAATTCAATCCCCTTCACTTTTGTATGAAGGACGATTGATCATCTTTATTTCTTAGCATAGAAAAAGGTAATTTTCTACTTAATAAAATTTAGGAATTCAATTCCAGTTCAATGAGCTTTACAAAACATGCAAGTAAAAAGCAATATATAAAATATTAAAGATGTTACAATACATATTGTGTAAAGAATAAAGTTCTCAAGTTGAGAAAACCTTGTTATAAAATAATTTTGTATTAATGATTTCAAATTAAGTTCATGCCTTTGGGGAATTTCAGTGTTACATGAAATGGTTGGAGAGATTTTATCCCAAATTTGAGGGTATTAGAGGTGAATACAGCCTATGTGGTGAACCAAAATCTTATACATCATGGGGAAGATTGAGTGATATCCCAGATAAAGAATTTCATCCTTTAGAGAAGAGTTTTATTAATTTTCAGATGCATTCTGTTAGGAAGTGTCTACTTAAGCAATCATAACACTTTCAAAACTAGAATAAAATAGAAAAAAATTAGGAAATAGTAGATAAAACAGGACTGACATTTTAAAAAATTAAAGTTTCTAATAGAAAGATAATTTTATTTCTTGAAGTTTTCCCTCAATTATGTGTGTGTGGGTGTGTGTGTGGGGGGGTGTTTGTGGTATATTTGTCATAGGTATGATACATATTTTTCTCCCCTGGGGTTTATGATACAACTTGTTTGAAAATCTTTGCTTCACACTAGCAGAAAGTAGAATATAACTAGTAGCATGATCCACTGTTAATGACCAGGATCCAGGGATTATGTGTTACAATGCCATAGGGGACAGAAAACAAATCATGAGTTAAATTCCTGCACAGACATCAGGACTGGTTCTTGACATCCAGGAATGGCCTGCAGTCCAGCTGTGGCTTCAACAGCACATCCCTGCAGCTCATTGAGAACTGAGTAGCTGTTGAGATTCCCTCATTTTCTCATGAATAATCATTCCTCTGTGCAATGCACTGGAAAGCAGCTGGAATGATGCATAGTTTTCTTTTCTTCCTCAAGAAAATGCATATTTATAGAATGTAACTCTTGGCCCAGGGATTATAAGTAGTAAAAGGGTAAATATTATGTATTAATCATGTGTCATTTCCTTAAAAATGCACCTTATTGAAGAGAGATATTTGCTGTAAAATAGAGTTTTAAAGAAGGATATTAAAATAGGGTCCATACTTTCAAAGAGCTCATGATGTACAGGGAAATATAAATGAACCAATTATTATGAAAACTCTAGTGCCATATATTCCATCATCTTCAAAAATAGTTGTTTCTAAGAAGCAACTTACATACAAATAGAATAGGAATAGAAATGGAGCATATTTAAAAGCAAATAGAGGAAACTTCCTCAAAGGAGAAAGGAGAAATACTTGTAAATAAAAGCAGCATTTTATTTATTTTGATAAATGAAGTGATTTGAAATAAACATTATAAAATTATTGGAATTCGAATAAAAGCCAAGCAAAGAAAGAAATTTATGAGAATTAAGGGCATCAAAGTATTGAATATAGTTTTAGAAGCTAATGGGCCAGGGATTTAGCTCATTAGTTTCGGCGCCTGCTGCAAAACCGCAAGGACCCGAGTTCAATCCCCAGTACCAAAAAAAAAAAAGAGTTTTAGAAGCTATTAAGTTATCTAATCCAAATAAAAAACTGTTTACATATTATATAAACTGAATATCATGATCATATATTATGAAATATTATGGTTAAATATCAATCTATTTTTAATGATTACTTCAGAATAATCAGCAAATCCTAATCATGAACAAGGCATTATCCAAAACACTTTATAAGTAATAATTTTCAACAATATATTTCCCATTTCATAGATAGGAAAATTGAACCCCATAAAGCATAAGCAACACATCCAATGTTATTCAGCTACTAATATGGAAATCTACCCTAAGCTTGTAATTTAAATAAATATATATTCTGCCGATATTAATGGTCAGGTACATTTATTCTTACATATTTTGTCATCGTTAATTTACACCAAGATATACTTGCAATAATATGTACATATCAACATTGGTGATATATATTTCTGTCATCTTGAACAGTGGCTAAAATACATAAAGTTTGAATAAACCTGCTTTTGGAAGACTTTGTTTTCCACATAAAATAAAGCACTGGATGCCATCTAAATTTAACTGCATCAGACAAGCAGATACCAAATCTTGAAGATTATGACACCATTTAATAACCAATAGTATATTGAACTTCCTAAAATGTGGAAATATAATTTAACTTTGTTTGTAGCTGTCAAGTACCAAAGACTACAAATAAGGTAATAAATTCAAAAGAATATTAAAAATTAGATGCTTTAAATAGAGTACCAGGAAGATGTTTACAAGATTAATAAGTTATTAAATTTCTGAGGAACAGCACAACATAGAAACAATGGCTTCCAATATAATAGTATTTTTCTATCTGCTAACTTATAAGCATTTTTGACATTTTGATATAAGCAATTGAGCTCAGAATCTTTTATCTAATGCTTCTTATTATTTACTCTTCTTCCTTTAATCTTCTCCTCTTCCTTCTCTCCCTCCCTCTTCTTCTTCAGTATTTGTATATTTTGGGCTCTACTCTTTCTTTTGTATCAAATAAGGATTTTTTTTCTCTCTGTCTTCCCTGAACCTTAATATGAATATAGTTAAGCCAACTTTCTTCCCATTTAAAACATAATATGACCAAAGTTTATAAACTGTAAAATTTGGCTTAATGTACAATTTTTTGGGATTTTTATGATGGTGCACATTTGGCACGCATTTGGTGCAAATTGTGTTTGAGCTTTGATACTTTCCCTTACTGCTCATATGTGATAATGTTTCTGGGTGGGGTCAGTGACCTGTCTGTCTAGTCAAAGCTGCAGTCACAAGGGTAAACAACCAATATTTTAGAGCATCCTGTGTTACCAGTACTTTTGGGTATTACATTTTGTGTTTTCATGTCTTACACCAAAAAAAATCTACATTTGTGTATGCATAATATTTTCAACACTCTATTATGAAATAGAACTTAGGTTGAATGATTTCACTCAAATGTAATATAGTATTAATTGTTCTGAGCATGTTTAAATAGACTATGGTCATCTATGATATTTACTAGTTCAGGTGTATTAAGTTCATTATTTACAACTTATATTTTTAACTGCTGAGCCATTTATTGGAATATAACCCCATTGCATTCAGGAACATCTGCCATCAGGGTATTTGTGACCCATTTTAAATCTAAATGCTTCCTAATTTCTCCCTTATTTTTACGCCCAATAAAGGTAGAATATGTTCCGTCATGTTCATCTGCTCCTGTGCATCATGCAGAAACCAAGAGAGCTGTGGGAGAAACCATATGCACTTCAAACTGAGCATCCACATTTCCCTTTGGACTCTGTTTCTGAGATGACAAGATCTTTCAAACCGTTTCTGCAGACACTTTCAAACTCTTTCCTGAAATCGTTAATTTTATTTATCAGTGCCATAGCTTCCTGTCATTTGTATTAAGAACAAAATGCCTAGGCTATAACTTTGATGATTAATTGATTGGAGACAGAAAGTATGGCAGAAAATGCTACAAAAAAATCTACAATATTCCCAGAAAACATATATTGGAAGACTGTGTCACAACATCAGAACTTTTTAATTTACAAGACTTAAACATAAGGTCTTGAACTTTCCGTGATAAATTCTGTCACTGTGCCAACAAAGGGATCAGAGTAGATGCATCACTGTAAAGGTTAATGTCTGTATGCCACCAGTCACAAATAAATGTTTTATTTCTTTGGAAATCCCAACTTTCATTACAATAAATAATTAATTTTAAGGATTAGATGACAGTTTATTAGATGTCATAATGAAATCAAGTTTTAAGCATTCCTGTTAGAGGATTCCTGAAAATGTCTTAGAGATAGAATAACTACTCAAACAAAAATTCTATCTTGACAATTAAATTGAAAGGTGGAGAGCAAAGAAAGCGTTTTGATCATTCTTCATTGACATAATGAAAATTTGAAAATGCTTCATAAGGATTTTGCTAACTTACTTATTCATTCACATTTTAATATTTTGTGGTTTCTTGGGTATATTTTTAAAAGATTATTTTCATTTTATATTTATTTTTTTAGCTTTTATACTGTCATTCCCACATCCGTGAATCTACCTTTTCCCTACTTTTGCAATGGTTAAACACGAAAGTCATCTCATAGGCTTCCTATGACTTACTGTTATCGTATCTATAAAAACTCTACCCCAATTCAAACAAGTAAAAACCAACCAGTTAATTTAACACTGAAATAGTCACAGTAACTTAAGATTGAAAAAAATAAGTTTACTTCTTTTTTTGTCTTGTTTGGTTTTTGCTACTCAAACATGAATATACTTCAATAATTGATTTTATGAAATGAAAATTTTCATTTTGTTTTCCAAATTGAGAAGGGTAATAGGAATTTGAAATTTTCAGCGAAATAATAACAAAAGCATGCATGAAAGTTGTAAGTGCATACTTGGGGGAACTGTGTAGAGTAAGAAAGACAAGACAGTGTAGTTGTGACTGTGTGACATACCACAAATATCAACATGTCTTTGAAAATTACTTTTAATTTCTGAATATATACCCAGTGTCCTATCTTCTGCCTTTTAATTTATCATGTTATTCCTGCCTGCTTCTATGGATTTACAAGTAGGATCATAATATTTAAAAAAGATTAATTTTTTTTTATTTTTCCAGTATGTGAGATGATATAAATCTGCAAATTGATAGTTTACTTGTATTTCTCACTTGAGCATTACAAAATAAGTAATGCTAGCACTCTTAAAGCCAATATTACTTCTCCCATGTTAACCTATTTACACACATAGAGATTATTGATATGTTTTTACTTTTACTATTTGTTAGCCCTGTTTTCAAATATAATATACAGAAAAGATGGTCTCCCTTTCACATCCGAATCAAAAGATGCATGAAATCGTATTGAGTCAGAACCAACTACTTCCAATAAAAAGCTTAGCTGAAATTAGCTTGTGGAATTTTCAAGGAAAGAAGCCAATTCAACTAACAACCCTATGTTTATTTATATTTTTCTAAGAAAATTTAAGTTGATTATAAACTATTTTTCTGGTTAAAGCACTAAACTGCAAAAGATAAAATTTACTCTAGTTTTCTAGTATACCTTGTAAATTCATGTATAGTTATCTACAGTTTTATTTCCTCAGTATTTAAGCTTTTCATAGGTACATAATATTAGTTAATAGTTAGAGATTAAGCAGTATATTATAGAGTTTATTTTTTCACAATTACCATTTAATTAGATGCTTTCACTGGGCTCGATTTTATTCTATATTATTAATCTACATATATATGTGTATATATAAATTTACATATTTCTTTCAGTCATGATCTAGAAGCTGTAGGTTCACATCTGCACTCCTAAATGATATAGGCTTGTGTTGTTCACTTCACATCCACTCATGATTCTAGGCAGGTAGATAACATGTCAAATGTCTAGGTTAATGAGCTTAATTATTTCAGTCCAATTTCTAAGAAAGAAGAATCTTTCACTTATTCAGACTTATAAAGGAGATAGTTTTAATGCTAATTCACACATAGGAAGTCCTGCAACTGTTTCCTTATTAGGATTAAAATTCCAATTTATATTTGTATATCAATTCCCTAAGAAATTTTTTCTGAGGATGAATATTGAAATTACCTATGGAGAATCACATTTAAGTTATTGAGATGTGACATGAATACAAACAGTACACAAATGAGGAATGGCCAGCTTGATGACTTTTCAAAAATTAAATATAGTACTATTAGTAGAATACACGTATTATTTCCTTCCAATCTTGTTTGTCTTTTTGTATATATTGTAATGTCTGAACTTTTCATTTGCCCATTTCTTATTCTCAAATTTATTATTTATTGCTATATTTAAAATATTATCTACAGTGGTGTGTGAGTGTGTGTACGTGTGTGTGTTTGTGTGTGTAATTCTAGGGTGCTCCTGAACTCAACCTATGACCAATTCATTGCATTGATCAAGTAGTTCCTTCTCCCTCTCACCCTTGCAACTTGTTGTCTTGTTGGCTGAGAAAACAGGATCCAATTTCCAATCCTAAATGTTGATGTCTAGTGGTAAAGTTTCCAAAACTTCAAGTCCTGTCCATTCGAGTTGTCTGAGAAACCCTCAGATAGTCTTTGCTCTACTGTTTTGGAATTCTTCCTGTTTTGGAATGTTGGGTGAGATGATCCCTTCAACAACACCAGCTCTTTTCAGCCCTCTGATGAAAGGGAAAGTGGGATGCATGATCTCTCATCTGTATATCAGCTGCCATCCACCTTTTTTCCTGCTCCGTTCTGCTTGGGGTGTGACAGGGATTCCCTGGTAGGTATTTGCTTCTGTTCTTGCAACCTTGGAATCTATTTGTTACATGGAGACCAGAGTTTGAATTTTTAGTTTTTTCATCTTAATTGCCTTATCATAACTTTCTAGTGACTTCTCATTGAATTTGGAATAAGTCTACATTTGTGTATCAATTTCAGTAAAGAGCAACCATTAAGATAGAAAACAAAGTCATACATTATTCTGCCACATTACTCCCCCTCCAACTACACTTGTTGTTCACTCTGCATTAGCCACTCTCATATCCTTATATTCTATCTTCCTTTTGTCTTCATACTTTTATCCCAGGTATCTTTGAGGCTGTGACACTTCAGAAGAACCATGGAGAAAAGAAGGAATTAACACAGTCATGACTTCTGCGGACACCTGCTTTTAATCATCACTGTTTCTCTCTACTCACTCATTGGTTTTCCCTTATAGCACTTATCACTGTTAAATGTTGCATCTGTCTCTGCCTATGAGGTACAACTTCAATGAGGCAGGAATTTTTTTTAATGTACACTACTTCACACTTTGAACTGACTAAAACTCTACTTGATATGTGGCAAGTATGTAGTATTTGTTGAAGAAATAAACCAAAGGATGCATGAATCGGTAAAACTTACTGATTAATATAAATAATTACACTGGTGGTAGCTTGTGTTTCAGTTATCCAATGCTGCATAACTGAAGACAGCTAATCTAGAACATGGGTGAGAATCAGCAATGTGTGCCTTGCTTTTTCTAGCACCAGTGCAAGCTGCTTGAAGCCCGGAGGCTGCAACATGAGGCTCACTCTCAAATGCAGCCTGTTACTCTCTGCTGTCAGCTTGGACACCAACTGGGTTTGGAAGCATAATCTGTATGTTATCATTCTATGGGGCTGCGTGACTTCCTTGCAGTGTGATGGCAGATTCCAGGTAAGATCATCACATCAGATAGAAAAGACAGGCAAGTGTGTTCACACAACCTCACATCTATCCCATTCTGCTCACCAAAACATGGAGCTAAGGCTGGGACATATTCAAGGGGAGAAATAATCAGACTCCATAATGGAAACAATGTCAAATAATTTGTGATGTATTTTAAAACAATGCAGTAGTATTTCAGCTTTTATTTTGCTGGAATTATTTCTGGTGTTTTCCTTTTATATATAAAAACATTTTCTGGTCAATAATACCAAAGAAAAGACTGATAGACTAGCTTATTACAAATAAAATAATGAATATGACAATTCTGTACAAATATAAGACATTTTTATGTTTCATCGAGAAAAAGGTAAACCTAAATGGTTATCTATATATTCAATTAGTATTAATTTTTATTTTTGAGACTGGGTGTTTTTCTGTTTTTTCAGGCTGGACTACAGACGTAAAGCTCAAGTTATCTTCTCCCCTCAGCCCTCTAAATAGTTAGGATTACAATAGTATTACATACACATGCCACCACGTCCAGTTAAATGTATGATTTTGTGTGTGTGTGTGTGTGTGTGTGTGTGTGGTTTAGGAGATGGAAAACAGGACCTCTTACAAGCTAAGCATGTAAGTCCACCAATGAACTATATCATCAGCCATTAAATTATTTTTAAAAGGCTATTAGAAAATTTTAAATGTTTTAAAGTAAAATGATAAAAAAGTGTTACATATATTGTATATATCTTCCATATATATGTGTGTGTATATATACATTGTCCCTATAGATATATATTTCCATACGGAAGAATCTATGAGAAGAAGGCAGTGAATGTACTGTCTGTCCAATGGCCTGTTACATACATGCATTCAATCTTTTGCCTACATTCACTTCTTTTTTGTCACAGACTTTTTACTGTAAATTAGATAACTTCTATGAATTTTCGGGGCATTATTAAGACTTGTAGTATTTTCAGTTGTAATGACAAAGTTAGTAGAGACATTTTTAAGCTAAAATACAGATTAAGCTTACTGCTGATTTGATTATTACCTTTTCTGACTGTATGGGTGCTGTTACCTTGTATTGCTTTTCAAACAGCCAAGCCTTCTCTTTATCAAAGTAAGTCTGAATGAAGGTAAAATTATTAGTATTTCAATAGTAAAGAGGAATAACTCTGTTTATTGGATAGATGATTCACAAAAAACCTGGATACAATGTTAATGTTCATGCAGAACATCTTACCTCATCAGAGTGACTGCTTTGTGACCTTTTCTTACACTCCTCTACAATGCCAACATCTTTTAAGTCTGTAATGGAGAGCTACTACTTGTGTGATTGTACATATATTATATAAATGAAATTAAAGCTTCACGAAGAAAGACCAAATATTGTCTATGACAGAAGAGGAACACAGTAGTTATTATTGAAAGAAAATAAGTCATTTCTCTAAAAATTGTGTAGTAACACATATAAGCTATCATATCTTAAATATATTAAGTTGTTTGTCTATTTCATAGAATGGTATTGGGAATAAATATAATATGTCTCATTACAAAAAGAAAAGAAAACTTAGCAGCTGAAATTGTTGCTTCTCCTCAACTTTAAGCAAATTCATTACATAAGCAGCAGCAATAAATGCAATATTAATCTCATTAAAAATTTATAAAACTAAAATTCTGGTCATTGTATAGACCTCGTGAACACTTAAGCAATGTACAATAAGCCACAAATGTGAGGTAACCATATTCCAAACTGTGGAGAGAATAGTTAATGTGAATATTTTACAATATATTTGTTTTTGTAGAAAAAAACTATTGCAGGTAATTTTATGACATTTCCTCATGCGTTCTCAAAAATCAAAAATAAATTTTCAAATATTGAAAGAGGTTTTATTCTCATAAGAGCTTGAGTAACATTTGTCTTTCTTTTATGTAGTTAGAACTAAACTTCTATTTATAAAATTTCTATCATTAAATTTTTAAAAGCAAAGGATGTGTGTGTACAGCTTCTAAAAGCTGACATGATTTTATCTTCAAATTCTTGCTCCTCTTCAGATATTAAAGGTATTTGCAGATCTTTAGACCTGTTTGTCTACTTAGCCAAGTTAAATTAAAATACAAGATAATAATCTATTGTTAGATTATTTTTCCAATATTGACAATCAGTTCCCTTCCGTAATGAACTTTTCTCTGTGCTAGCTACTTCAAATCTTTTTATCCTGTACCCACAGGATTGAACATGATTATGAAAGATAAACCTTAATAATAAAAGATGAAAAGAGGTTATGACATTCTTATTAAACAGAAAAGGCAACTTCTTTTGATTCTAATCTTATAGTTACCAGCATTATTAGAACATTATTAGAGATACAGGAAATAGGCATATTTATTCATAAGTCCTACTCTCATAAATTATACTTTCTAAAGAATAGAACTTTTAGAAAAATGGTGCATAATGACTCTTCTTTTTGTCTTATAAAATACATAATGAAAATTCTACTTTTCTCTATAGAATAAATATTTAAAATATGAATATTTGATCAAAGATAAACTAAGACATTAATGAAAAAAATAATATCTTTAGAGGGTGCACAGTATTGGAGGTGAAGAAAATTCTTATTCCTTCAGCTTGTGTATTCCAGACAATTTATAAGTTTTTAGTTGTTGATTTTCATTTTATCTTCTCAAGAATCCAGAGTTGAAGTCAAAGAAGCACTTTTTAGGCAACAGTATCATAACCAGATAGTTCAAGTCGGATGTGCTTTAGCAAATGGTAGAAAGACCTTATTAATTCACCAGGAGAAGTGCAAACCCCAGGACAGCATCTAGGAACATAGACGTGAGCCATCGCAGAGCCATGGACAGGAACAAACAAAATCAGGACATCGTTAATGAAACTGCAGGTTCCAGAATGATTCCTTTTCTATGACAAACCACAAGTCATTCGAATTTTCTATACTTCTGAAAACTTAGGAAGTCATCCCTCCAGTCACAGGTCTAGAAACACACTCTTCTTATTATATTTCTTATTAAATTAAACCCATAAAAAGTGAATTTAATTACAGGGACCAAAAGCACATATAGTGACCTACCTACAATGTAATATAGAAGATAAAATTAGAGTCCAAACTGGAAAAGGTACAGTGGATGTTGGAAAATGTGTCATTTTCACCCACTAAGCTTCAACCCAAATTATTCAGCACCAGTAAATATCCTGTTACAGTTGCTGTTGTAGAGTATCTCAAAACTTAGTAGCTTCACACAATTATTACATTTTTCTTCTCATTTTTGTTTGGCCCTATATAAAGTGCTATTCAGATGTAGGCTGGGACTGCAGTAATCTAAACATCAACCTGATTGGATATCCTGGTGGCCTGTCTTCATGACTGACAGGAGGTATCTATTGTAAACTAAGACCTTTGAAATGGTCTCTCCTTCAGGCCCAGGATTTCTTTCAGTGTGGCAGCTCAAGGATCAAGGTGTGAGTCATCTAGTGTCCAAAGATGTCCTATTTCTTTTTCATGAGACAGTCTTAGGAATTAAATATTATCACTTCTAACATATTCCTTTAACTTCAATAGTCCCCAAAAGTGAGTTTTGAGTTAAGAAATTACAGTTCACACATCTCAGTGCAAGAAGTTTCAACTTTTTCCCACACTTAAACTTCTAAAAAGTTTGAAACTTCCTACTTGTTTAATGCTTCTATTTGAAAAGAAAATATACAGTTTTCTCCCCAAAAGGGGAAACCTAGTATTACTTAATCACTATATGCATCTTTGAGGGTTGAAATAAAGAAAAATAAACTGTGTAATAAAATAGCTCTATCTCTACATCCATCTATTTATCTATCATCTGTATCTACCTAAATCAATGATAAAAGGGAAAATTGTGGATAACTACAGACATCCTCATTCCCTTCAGTGTTCTCTAGGTTTATATTTATAACATTCATTATACGCTATCCACTCCATGTTCCTTTTACATTTCTAGCAACTCATTTTGTCAATATTCTTTATTTGGAGGTGGCAGGACGGTTATTGTAGACAGTTTAGGTTTCTTGGTTGTTTTGACAATTTGGATATTTCTTGCCTACCAATGCACATAGCAAGACTAAAATATACTCAGGACGATCTACCACATTTGACAAATATTATTCATTCCATCTTCTGATTTTGTAATAGTAAACAGTAACTATTAATTTGATACTTAAATGTTCAATTATCTAAATAACAGAATAATTACGTCAGGCGACCTATGATTCTCAAAATTGCCTGGTGGAAATTTTAGTTTTTAGCTTACTGATATCATTCCTCAGTTACTGTGGAAGATACCCTTAAGTGCCCAAATGTCAAATTATAACATAAAACTTGAAGGGATGAGAAACAAGATTATGTATTATTTAATAAGATTTTAAAATTCACATGATTTTCAGAAGTGCCACTAAGTACTTCTTTTACAACAAAATATATAAACTGGTAGTATAAAAGAATATAAAGAATACTACCTCATAGCACAAAACTCCAAATCTCCAGGGATTCCCCTGCCCCCTCTGTCTAAGAATAATGGATCTTTAGCAGTCTGTGTTCCCACTCCCTTACACCAGAGGCATCCCCTGTATTAATGAATCTTGCATCAGTTAGTAGTCTCATTTATTTTTTGATATAAATGAAATCCTTGATTAGAATAAATATCTGTGAAAACTTGATAGTGAATAGAATTAAGTAGTAAATCAATTAAAAATATACTGACAGCAACTGAGTGGACAGAAAAGGCCCAATGTTTTCTCACAGATTTTTCTTGAGGTCAGAAAAAAAATATTTAATTCTACCTTTGAAAAGGTGTTCAATGCAATCATTTTGAAGCTAGATACCAATTCTCTTCCTGAGGGTGGCACCATACACATGTTCTTTTTGTTTACAGATTGGGTACTGAACATTGCCAATACTATTTACACACCTTAGAGTGACATATTCCATGCCACTGGAACCAGGCAAAATCTCTGTTCCTCACACCAAGGTCACACCTGCAGAACTCAATAAGCTGCAATGAATGTGAGATGAAGACGGCTGACACTCTAAAACCATGATACCTTGTTTATCTAATCATTAAGAGCGTCCTCTTCAGAACATGCAAATCAGCCATAAATAGTCTTCGTCAGCAGGCACATTCAGGGAACTCCAGCCATATCCATCTTCCACAGACTTCATTGCAATCAGTCTGCCAATCATATTGGACTTATCTTCATCACCTGGACAAAATCACTAGCTACTGCCTATGAGTCACTACCTATTTGTACTCCCCCAAATCCCTAAATTCAGACCAAATAAAAAAACAGACATTAACTCTTGAAGTTTTGCTTACTGCCAAGATTTTCTGTTCCCACACTTTTCCATGTTCATTTGCAGTATTCAACTTTGGGGTTGAAGTCATTCTCCTTACTCTACCAGAAGTAAACCCAGTGGAACTATACTTGTGGCTTTAGGGAGAAATGACAGGAGGAAAAAAACAAGGGAATAAAACCTCCTTCAAATTGACTCTTGAATATACCACAACCATCTGCAAAAAAGTACTTCTGCATATGACTGGATTTGTGGCTGTTAGATTAAAAGCAACACATGTATGATACAAAAATTTAAGTTTGTGAATCACTTCTTGTTAGATATATAACATCTGCCACAGTACAATAACAAGCCAAACATTATTTCTAGTCAATTAAAAAATTTAAGTTTTCTCCTGAACCTAAGCAGCCTGTGCCCTGCCTTACCTCCTAAGCCCAAGACAAGCTTCATGAATCATCCTCCTCAGATAGATATTTTAAGCATCATCATATTGAGAGGTTAATAAGGACTAGGTGGGAAGCAGTCCTCAAGATCTTATCTGAGCCAGCTGGAAAACATTTCCTTGCTCTCAGTCCAACACAAAGTTGGCAGTTTGATGAGCCACTTAGTAAATGTGTCAGAGTCATATAATTAAATATAATATCTGTTCCCTCCAGAATCCAAAGAGGCCCACCTATCAATATGATTCTCAGCAGTAGAGAAAGTAGGTAGATGCAACTTGCTCTTATTTCTGGATGAGATATCCTAACATCGCTAAAAATATAGTTGCCAGGAACTGTCATACCTGTAGCATTGTAGAATAACACTCCCATAATCTGGCATCCTTCAGCTACTACTTCCTAGTTAACTGATTCTGTCAGCAGTAAGACATTGTGGCCCAATAAAATAATTTTCTATGGTGTAATTAAGTATTTAAGGTCACTGCAAACTAATTTGTACCCAACTATTGCTTTGTCAAAAGATTAATGCCACATATTCTTCTGATCATGCAGATAGAAGAGAATATTTTTAATAGATCAGTAGCTACATAAGGAATATTTGTACTGTTAACTTATTACAATAAAAAATAAATGTGAATATACCACCTAATTAAGTTTGTAAGAATCCTTTATTATTTTCAGAGTAATTTTTTTCTACAATGTCAAGAGGTAAGATTAAAAAAAAGATGTGACTGAGACTACTTTTTCTTTCTCTTTGATGTCTTCTATAACTCTGCATTCTATGATTCCTCCAGTGATTCACAATCACTTTTGACATACTATATCGATAAGTACAGGTAGCACCAAAGTTTTCTAATTAGCTTGTCAACCAAAGGCATTCATTCCACAAGAAAGAACTATAGGTATTTTGGTCAGTGTCTGAGCATTTTTTTAAGAACATATATGTGAAGTGGGGAAACAACCTCACGTGGGGTACACAAATAGAATAAACCCTACCAGTTGACCTCATAAGCCTTCACCCCGACCAATGAAGCACTATGGCATTCTAGATCCAAGAGGACAGAATTAGATTTGAGCCAGGGTTGAATTATTCCAAGAAATCTATATAATTGTCTCTTTCTACGGAGAGTTGTTCCAATAAATCAAACTAGATATCTTAGTGGAAGAGTGGGAGAAAGATGTACAATACTCTTCAGATGAATGTGTAGAGTCCTTAACCAAGGTATGTCTTCTCCTTCATTCGAAAGGCTCTAGTTTTAAGAATAATTCAAGAATAATTTCTTGTGTTGTAATAAAGTTCTATGGATAATTCCCTTTGGGAGTCTCTCTTCACCAGGCATTGAGGAGTGTTTTGTTTTGTTTTGTTTTGTATCAGTAAATAAATGACAATCTTAAAAGGTTATTATTTTTTTAGGGATTTAGTGATTTATTATTATTGACAGAATTTTGATTGATCAGATAATTCTGATTATATCACATCTTCTTTGCTGCCTGATTCAATAAGTATTGAATCTATATTTAATTGTTGTTTAATTGAATCTATATTTAATTGTTGTTAAGTGCTGTTATTTTACCTTTGGAAACCATGAGAATCTCATCATTACTACTGATCAGACAACAGAAGCATCTCCCTTTTGTCTTCTGCCCATGGAATAGTGTCTTTCTATGGGACAGATATTCCCTATACCAGTGACATTTTTAGTGGTTTGTAAAGAGGTCATCCTCAGCATCTACTTAGTGCACATATTTACAGTGTAGATAAAATATATCATATGATAATATTCTCCAACATGCAAGTCTCCAAAGTCTTCTCAGTCATCAAGTGTGTATTAGTTCCACCAAATGATCTATGCAATTCTCTATCACCTGTCTCATGACACTCATTTGCAAATCAGACAGGCAAACTGATTCCACTGATACAGTACAACAACACTCTTGAGTTTAAGATAACATTTTATATTAGTTCATTTTGCAATATTTCTATGCTAAAAGGGTATATTGAAAGAACAAATTTATACCGTCCACCAAAGATAGTTACTATCTTTCCTATTTCTCAAGGATGAAAACTAAATTGGGACTTGAAATATATATATATATGTATATATAATGTATATGAATATAATTATATCAAATAATGTAATTATGTAATTTAATGGAAGTATAGAATAAAATATAATAGACATTTCATTCAAATCAAAGTTCAAAAATCTTTTCTAATACACTTTTGAATTTCTCAATTCCTCTTCAATAAATGATGTTCATTAGGCCAAACATTTTTTAAATATTTATTTTTATCAGATTAGAACCTTTCCTAAAACCTATTCATGTAATGACTAAACACTTTTAAATTTGCTTTATGTCTTATTGATTCTTTCCAAGTTCATTATAACACTAAAAGGCATAGCTGACAATGTGGCTTAATCATGTCTATTTGTACCATCAAGGGCCACTGGTAGTCAACTTACGGTACACGTGCCACTGCCAGCTATTTTTTTAATAATAAAATCTCTAAAAGTTTCATCATAGCCAATGTCACCACATTCTTTTCTGAAATTGCTTTCTTAACTGAATATTTGTCATATTTCCAATGGGATTTCATGGCATTTAATAACTCCAATGTGAAACAAACTTGGCTGAAAAGAACACACATGTCTTCTTGCAGTAATATCTTCCAACCAAAGTTAAATTAGCTGAGGGTTGGAAAGTATTGACTACTTAAAGAAATATCATTAATTAAAATAGCTGGAATCTTAGTAATATAAATCTTCTTTTAAAGATTGCTGGTTGGGTTTTAGGTACAACTGTGCCATAAACAGCAGTTTTAGACCCTCTCTAACTGTGCCTTCTGCTGATACATAATAGTTGTGTTAACCTTTTAAAAATTACTTCATTTATACTTTTATATGTATTATATTTTATCTTATGGAATATAGAAATAGTATTGTTAGCGTATATAATTCTATCACAGTAAAAACATCTGTTTAATTAACATTTCTTTCAATATTATGTGGGTGCTTCTCTAAGATGATGGAACGTAGACTCATATTCCTGAATTTCAGAGTGATCTTTGCCACAGAATGCACTGTATGTCATTTTCTGTGCTAGTCTTTATTCAAATAGTAGAAGAAAAGAAACTTTAATTTTAAAGAAGTTCTAAATATTAGGCAAGCAAAGTGTCAGAGAACACATACATGTACTTTGTCTTGAGATCATTATGTGGATGTTCTTTTATTTTTTATTTTTCATTTATTATCTTGATATATTATTTTCCCATTCTATCTGAAATCTACTTATAAAAATGTAGGCCAAAAGTGTTGCCATCAAAGTTATGCCTGTTGTTTCTTTGTATCCCCATGCTGTTTTTCCTTATCCACAATTCATTCTTTAAAAAACAAAAAGACAAATAAAGACAAAAACAAAGCAAAGAATAAATGATGACATAGTGTCAAATATCCCTTAAGAGTCTGACATTGGAACACAGTTTATTTTGCATCTTATGATCATATTGTCAGTAAACACATACTCTCAGTGCTTCCTTATTTATTTTTAAAATCTAAAGAATTTACATCCTTTTTCCTATTTTACTAAGCAATAATTCAAACTATTTTTTCATTCTTATCCTTAAGCAAAAAAAAATCAAAACATGGGTTAAATTTTCATACATGATTTATATGAAATTACCTTAATTCTTCATTTTTGAATAATTCATGATAAATTATATAAAGTCAATCAGAAAGCATTCATTTTTTCCAACATATTACTGTATCAAGGAGAGTGCATAGTGCTAGTTGCTTTTATCTTGCAGTAATTCTAAATTCCTTATTTAAAAACCAGGCCAATAGCTACTAAATGTGAAACTGGTGAGAAAATGATTTTCTCTTAATTTTCAAACAATAACATAAGATGATGACTCATAAATGACAGAACCTATCACCACTCATACCATTCATGTAAGTCTCCTTGCTTGGTAAAGAGTAGGAAATGGGTTCTTTAAGCCTTTCATTTTATGGACAAGTCTTTAAAAATTCATAGATATGAGCAACTCGATGGGTCAAACATTAATATTTCCAGTTTGCACACAAATAAACACATGATATCAGAGAAAAAAATTGTGACTTTTCCTTTGTATTTGTTTTTGGTTTTGTTTTTGTAGTGGGAATCAAACTGGGGACTTTAAATTGTGACTTCTTGAAGGCCACAAACCCCCTATTAATTGTGAGAGTTCTTATGACAAAGATTTAGAGTTGAAGAAAAACTATGTAGAATTTATTTCGCATCTTCAGTCTTCCTGATACACAACTTTGATCATGCTAGTCTGTACTTCGATTTCTTCATTGAAATGCAAATTATTATCATATCTACACACCTGTTAAGGTTACTAAGATGAAATGAGTATGAGGATTTTAGAATAGCTAGGCACATGTTTAATACACATACTAAAAATCTTGGCTGTTCCATTACTATCACTTTAACCTGCTGTCTATAAAGTGCAACAATTTTAAAGTCATTGACCCCACACTAAACACTAAAGAAAATGAAAGATAAACTTCTAATACATTTAAAAATCTAAGTAAGATAACAAAAGGGTTCCAGAGGCTCATAAGTGTTTATGGAAATTTATAGGAGATATTATAATCCTTTAAAAACTCTTGAATTAGTATAGAGATCCTTGGAAAAAGATGGAAAATCAACAATTAAAGCATCCCTCTAGGGTATGAAACTCATTCTTTCAGGTTCAGTCTAATCTTATCACTCATAAATTTAGTTTTGCTATTCACAAGGATAAATTACTAGAGGAAAGATAAATCTCTTTTCATTAGATAAGAGGAGAAATTATGCATTATTTTTCTCCAAAGAAAATAAAGCAACAATTCCTTGGCAAAACTAAATTAATTATTAAAAAAGAATGTGTATCTCTTCATGAGAAAAGGATAAATGAGTTTTGAAATATGCAATAAAAGTTATGGAAAGTTATGTATGAATGACACCTTTTAAAATATACACATATGGAAACAAATACTTGGAATTATACTGTAGGATATGTGCATGCAAGAAAATCATATTGAAATTCTTGGAATTATTGAAAAGCAAACTGAAGTTGATATATTCACAAATATATATAATATACTCTACAATTAAATTGAAATATATTTCAAGTTAATATTAAGTAAAATTCATTATATGAATTCCTTTTTGTCATGTATTCAAATAGATACAAAAATGTGAGCATTAATTTTTCTCCTATTCAATGTTGACAGATTAATGAGTAATATTTCATTAAATTAGTTTAAGAAGAAAGACTCATGACTTAATTTTTCAAAATCACAAAGTAGCATAATTTGTTTTTACTTTATTAAATTTATTCTTTGTATTGTTATCACAAAAATGTGAAGAAAGCATGATTATTTAAATAAAATATTTGGAAACCAAAAGTTAGTATTGACTTCAAATATACTTATTTTATTGCACTTAGTAAGAAGAACATGTAAAATTTTTAAAAGTTGTCATAGAAAATCTACACATGATATCTGAAAAGGACGGCATAAATGAGGAGCAAACTAATTTGAAGAAGTCTGGAAAGGTAAAATTAACTTTAAAGATGAATCTAAAATCATGAGCCATAATTTATTACATATTTAAATATAATATTTAAGAAAACCGTCAGTTGAAAAATGCTTAAATCAAAGACTGTTTAAGTTTGACAAAACCAGGAAGTTACACGGTGAAACATAAAGTAATTAAGAGGAGCATTAATAGAGGTTATGTTTAGTTAACTGCTTTAGTAATGACTTGCACTATTTTAGGATTTTTATATATTTATCTTCTATATTTTCTTCATTTTATCTGTACTTTGAAATTTTACTTCAGATATACAGAAATTTCTGTCTGTTGGTCCTGAATGATTGATTCATTCACAGGGTGACTTTGTGCTTAGAACATAAAACTTACATCAAAAGAGAAAATAGAATAAAGCATGTAGATGTTTATAATGATGATCCATAGAAACATGGAAACCCTGTAATGGGGACCAGCCCTAAACACACTAATAAAGCAATATACAATGGCATGCTTGATGTGCTAGACTACGTGTCCTTCCTTTGGTTACATAAATGCAGACGCTCTGCTCTGATCGTTGGACTAAGAAGTCCATTGTAATCAACTGGCAGAGAAGGAGGGAATTTGAGCCTGAGTCACAAATGTCTCAGCACCTTCTATTGGCACTAGTGAAAAATGCATTGCTAATCGCATTACAGTATCACTGATCAAGAGTCCTAAAGAAAAGTGTTGACAAAAGTCTTCTAGACTTAATAACCAAATTCAGTCAACTAGCTGGTTACTAGGTTAACACACAAAAATCAATAGCTTTCATCTACACCAATGACAAACTCACTGAGAGAGAAATAGGGCAAATAATTCCTTTCACAATAGCATCCAAAAAACTGAAATACCTAGGAATCAACCTAACAAAAGAAATCAAAGACCTCTTCTCTGAAAACTATGGCACTCTGAAAAGAGAGATTGAAGATGATATCAGAAAATGGACAGAGATCCCCTGCTCCTGGGTAGGAAAGATTAATATAGTGAAAATGGTCATACTTCCAAAACTACTATATAGATTTAATGCAATTCCATTTGGGATCCCAGCAGCATACTTCATAGACCTGGAGAAAACAATCCAAAAATTCATTTGGAGCAAGAAGAGACCCAGAATAGCAAAAGCAATTCTAGGTAACAGAGACATGGCAAGGGGGTATCACAATCCCCAACCTGCAACTATACTACAAAGCTACTGTGATAAAAACAGCATAGTACTGGCAAAGAAACAGACCTGAGGACCAGTGGAACAGGTTAGAAGATGCAGAAACAACTCCAGACACACTCATTCATCTCATCTACGATAAAGGAGTGAAACACCATCACTGGAGGAAAGATAGCCTCTTTAATAAATGGTACTGGAAAAATTGGGTTTCAACTTGCTAAAGATTAAACCTAGACCTCTATCTCTTGTCATGCACTAAATTAAAATCAAAATGGATTAAAAATCTAAATATTAAAATAGAAACCTTGAACCAGTGGGAAGAGAGGTTAGGTAGAACTCCTGAAGACATCGGTGTAGGAAAAGATTTGATGAACAAAACCTCAGTTGCCCGTGAAGTAGCACAAACAATCAACAAGTGGGATCTCTTCTTATTAAAAGGCTTCTACACAGCAAGAGAAACCACCAGCAGTGTGAAGGGACAACCTACAATGTGGGAAGACAAAGGTCTACTATCTCGAATCTATAAAGAACTGAAAAAGATCAGACCTCCCAAATTTAAAGTCTCAATCTGAAAATGAGCATCTGAAATGAACAGACATTTCTCAGACAATGAAGTAGAAATAGCAAATTAATACATGAAAAAAATGTTCAACATCACTGGTCATTTGAGAGATGCAAACGAAAACAATGCTGAGATTCCACCTCACTCCAGAAAGAATGGCTGCTATCATGAAATCAATCAATAACAAATGCTGGTGGGGCTGTGGGGAAAGAGGAACCCTGCTCCACTGCTGGTGGGAGTGTAGACTGGTGCAAGCACTGTGGAAATCAGTATGGAGATACCTCAAAGAACTAGGACTGGAAGTCCCATTTGACTCTGCTATTCCACTACTGGGTATCTTCCCCAAAGAATTAAAAGAATCATACCACAGTGATATATGTGCACCCATGTTCATAGCAGCACAGTTTGTGATAACTAAAACATGGAAACTGCCCAAATGTCCATCAACTGGAGACTGGATAAAGAAAATGTGTTTTTTTTAATAAAATGGAGTACTACTCCGCCATAAAAATTGAGAATTTAGAGACATTTATTTATCACCTCACATTGAGGTGATACTCTTAAGTGAAATAAATAGGGCACACATGTATAAATACCGAATAGTTTCTCTGGTGTGAGAAACTGAAAGTGTAAATAAGGACTAAATGTATAATAGGTAATGTGAAATAGGAAGAAAAGGGGCAAAGGGGAAGGAAGTGGGAGGGGTAGGGGAAAGGAAAGAAGAGAATGGGATTAATATGAGAAAATGGAAAAATAGGAACAAAATCTTTGTAAATAGGGAGTATTGGAGGGGTTTAAGGGAGGGCTGGGCAAGGGTGAATAATAAGAATCAAGAGAGATTATGTAAAGGTGCAAATTTCCAATGATGAATGCCATTATACTGTATACCTAAAATGTACCATTGATTAGAATGAATAATCGATAATGCAAAATAGGAAGAAAATGTCCAAAAGTTAGGGGTAGTGAGAGGGGCAGGGGAAAGGAAAGAAGGGAAAGGGAAAATGATGAGAAATGGAAAAAATGGAAATAAAGTCTTTGTAAATTGGGAAGGGTGGAGGGGTGAAGGGAGGGCTAGGAATGGGGACAAAATAAGAACCAAGATGCATCATGTAAAGGTTCAAATTCCCAGTGAGAAATGTAATTGTGTTGTGTATCTAAAATGTACCAATCGACAAATTTAAGGAAAAAAAAAAGATAAGTGGTGAAAACCAACTACAGAATTATTTACTTATTTATTTATTCATTTATTTTTGTTATTGAGGATGGAACTCGGGTCCTTCTGCTTGCGAGGCAGGCGGTGGAACCACTGAGCAAAAATCCCCCCCCCCAGCTCCAGAATTTTAAAAAATATATTTGGTAGTTTAGCTTTTAGGCCATTGCAAATGTTTTGTGTCAGTCAGCCAATGGAAGGAACAGGAAAGAAAAATGCAGCCATGGTGCATGGTGATGCACACCTGCAATCTCAGCATTTTGGGAAGTTGAAGCAGAATGTTTGCAATACTGAGAGTAGCTGGGGCAACTTAGCAACTTAGGGACACTACGTCTCAAAAGAAAATGCAGGAGCAGGCAGAGATCTGGAGAAACAGTACGCTGACAATCAGGTAGATATGCAGCATATATGCTGGTGGATATGGGATTCTTCAGAGTAGATAACTTGTATCCTACTACAGAGATGGTTCTCAGCAATCAGGTTTCCTGGGTGACAGACCTTGTATATGTTAACTCTGTCCTGTGCTACTTGAAAATTCGAATAGAAACTAAGGGGTAGAATAATCCTGGTGGCAGGGATAGCAGATATTCATGAGCACAGAAGCATTGGCTGGCTTTCACCAGGATAAATATATACACAACCTGACACAGTCCTGTTCCTCAGGAGAACACATTCTGCCATTTACACACACACACACACACACACACACACACACACACACCCCATATCACACACCTTCTCCTAAGATTTGAGTGCTTCATACTAACTAAAGTCCATGTTTCTTCTTATAGAGTGTGCCTTCTCTGTTTGCAGTGCTTCTGTCATACAATAATTCAGGAATGCTTGATATAATCACAAAATGTACTATACAGTGTTATCACTGGCCAAAAGACACATTTTACAGTGGGGCAGATGAGCAAATATGTGTGTGACAATGAAATCCAATATTCTTACCATGTACCTTAAACATTCAACAGAATAATATGACATGATGATCTATTTAACATTCAGTTACAGTGCCAATTTAGTGACAGTATCCTGCTGTTTTTTAAAGATTCAGCATGTGCACTTAAGCAGACATTGTTAGTCTTAGGTTTATTCTTTGAACCCTATGACCCCATTGGTCTCCATTAGAAGTTTTAACCATGAGTATCTGTATCTTTTGCCTGAAGAGTTTCTCCAAAGTTATATGAAACACAGTGCTATAGTTCCTGTGAATTAACACTCGACCATAATAAAGATTCTCAGTCAATGTTAGAAGAATTAATATTCTAGTACCCTAATTTGTGCACCTTGAGTGACATTTTTCCAAGTATTTTCTGTTTGAGATTAAAGTCAAGTACACATATAAGTTGATGACTTAATAATGTATCTTTTTTTAACTGTAGTCTTTTCCCTGATTCAGTTCTCATTCCTCCACAACAATGTTTCCATCATTTCTCAAATAACATGCACATGTGAAATATCTCAAGCTAAGACTTGGACAGATTCTATGGCTGACACTTAACGGTACATGTGAGAACCAAAAAGGGATTCATCTGGTGAAAGTCTTGGCTCCTAGGAGTAAATCAAATGAAACTGTGCAATGTGAAGCTTAGGTTTTGGGGAAAGCTACAGTAGATATTGCAAGAAATGAATGATTATTTCATCTTCAACAGTGAAAAACACTGCTTAGCAACTCTGTGATCTAAATCATTTTAAAGATGTGATGAAAACACTCTGGACGGATTTGTAAAAGCATCCTCAAGAATGAACTGAAGTCATCTTGTTTTCAGATATATAGATCTCCTTTATTGCAAAAAGTACAGAGGGCAGAAACAATGTGAGAAGTGCTAGTTACCACCCTTAATACTTGTTAGCCATACAGGTACAAGTTGCAAATGTAGAAACATCAATTCCCTCTGAAGAAAACCTTTCACCATGGAGAGAGGTGGATAGGGAAAAAATTCTTCCTGTAAGACATTTTCTTTCCTGAAAGGCAGGATATGTAAGCTTTCAGAAGATGGTGATATTGAACATGCAGCATAAGCTGATATCAAATAGTGACTGGTTTGTATCATACACTTTCATATTGTATTTCTTTCTTCTACCCAAATTCCTTTCCCCTCGTTTTTGCTTCCCTGAGATTGACCTGCTTGTCAATGAATTTGCCTATAAATGTTTGCTTCAAAGTGTTTTTGAGAAATTTAGAGTAACATAGAAATCTTCACAGGTACAGTATTTGTGTAATATTTCATTGGACAATAAGTGATTCAACACATTTAATTTGAGTAATCCATCTATCATTAATAAGAGTCTCCCTCCTATTTCTTCTAAAATGACACAGTTGTATAAGACATAGACATGAACTGATACTTCAAGTATGGAACAATTTTCACTTTTTCATTATATTATGTTTATCCCTGACAGAAATTCTATGGAAGTGGGTAATCATTGCCATATTTTTTAAAAAGGGATAAAGGAAAATAGCAAAAAAATTAAAAGTATACATTTTTAATAAAGCTGATCTGAGTCTCAGTAAATTTTAAACTAATAATGAAATATTAATTTATATATTAATTCTCATGCTTACTAAAATATGCATGCTATCTATATATATTCTTTAGTTTCTTAAAAATGTAACAATAAAGAAGTATTAATATAGGAAAAAGAATATTTTATATATCTATTTAAAATTCTACCATTTTGATGGGTGGATGAAGAAAAATTCAAACTAATCCATTATTTTATATATATTTTATATATTTTATAATATATTCTGTATTTTTTTGATTTAAAATTAATATTGATATAACACAACTATAACATGGAATTATTAAAACTTAAGGCACAATACTGTATCCTACATACCACTTATTAATGAGTCATCTTGAGCGAGTTGCTTAAACTATGAGAATCATTTGTCACTTCTAGAACAATGATAATAATAGGATATAAGTTTCTAGTGACCTCAATTTAATTTTCTCCTTTTCTCTCTATGTAAGTTTCAAAACATCTTTCAGCCCTTCAGACAATCATAGAATAGATAAAGCACAGTAGAATATTTTCCAGTGTATATACACGTTCACAAGTAAGAAAGAAAAATCTCCAGGAGCAAGAAATAAAGAAGAAACTCAAATAGAAAGTATTTAACAGTTATTAAATTCAAACAGTGCAGATAGGTGTTAAAGTCATTCCAGAAGACTGAGATTCTTACACCAATATCATGCCAGTGAGCAGGTGAAAATGAATTCCCTACAAAACTTCATGAGCCCTGAAGGGCTGAGGGACACAGAACTGGAGCAAGCTGACCTCCTTGTGTCATGGAGAAGAAAAGAATCACACAGAATAATTTGGTAACTCAAGATTATGCTGTATACAAAGCACAAACTGAGTTCACACCAAGAAAATTGCATAAGAGCCTGTAGCTGAAAATTAACAAAAATTCAGATATCACTAGAACTTAAGGAGATGTGATGTTACCCCAGGGATAGGCTCCACAAGTATATGCATGTGGGACTGTGATAGGCTGAAAAATAATCTCTATGATCATTTACTCAGTTTAATTTTTCAAGAACATAAAGGACACAGACAGGTAGACACAAAGCATTAGGCATTATAAATTTGAAAACTTTTGGAAATTTATATGTGAGACAAAAATAACAAAAATTTAGTGTAATATTTCTGTTAAACAAAGTAGAATTTAAGACAGAATGTATAACTTAGGATAATTGAGAATTGTTACCAAAATACAATACTGAATTTTTTTGTACTTAATAATATATTCTCATATCTTATAATAAGCTATCAACAGAATTACAAAGCCAAGTCAGTACATTCACAGCATTGTTTCAACTTTTTAACAGAGCTTTTGTAGAAGCAGATAGATGTAGTATATCCATTAATAGAAGGAATATTTGGGCTAAAAAATTTAAAAAATAATACAATGGCAATTTATGTATTGTTAGAAATCTATTAGGTAGCAAATGTCAATTTCATTCTTCACTCCGACAACTAGAGAAGACACTGAGCATGAAATAATGCAAAATAATATGCTTTTCAATAACTTATTGTTGAAAGTTACAAAAATGTATCCCTAAATATATATTGATCAAGTAGAAAGCATTATAGAACTTTACATTAAAAGAATGAATTACTTCTTTGAATAAAAAAAGAATGAATTACTTCTAAATTACCAATATGCGTGATTTTCAAAAACATAATGACAAATTTAAAACAATCTTTTAGAATACAAATTTAACTTAATTACAATTAAACATAAAAAGTTTGATTTACAGAGGATGTTGTTTAATGATATAAACACATTGTATATCACAAAAGCAATGATCGGGTGGAGCGCATGCACTTGAATATATAACCTCAACAGAGGAAAGGCAGAGAAAGGAATACAGTAAGAATTGAAGTAAATGATGATGTCATTATTTAAATCTGAATCAAGAAAGTAAAATATTAACATTTGGTAAGTCTGGATAGTGTGTTAAGTGGGTGTTTATTACAGAATTCTCTATGTTGATCTGTATGTTTAATACATATCAAAAATCTTGAAAAGAAAATGTTGAAAAGCAAAAAGGCTTTCAATGAATGCAACATACTTTTTTTTTCTACTTTGCTTAATGTACTGACTGTGAAGTGATCAATTTCCGGTCACTTATTTACTTATTGCTTTATTCAATGAGCACCTACTCTGATGTCCAGCATTGTACTATTTAGAAACCTGAAAACAAAGGTCAAAATATGTCCATTTCTCTATAAATTTCTCCAAGAAAACAAATTAGAAATTTTAAAAGTACAGGGAAGTGAGATGACTGTTTTAAAGGATAAATGCATAGTGTAGAGTAGACAGATACGTTCTCAGAGAAGAACAATTTTATGTTTGCATTGAAAGAATGAGTGGTATTGAGGAAAAATATTGTTTTACAGCTGGTTGCTTGGAAAGCATAGTAAGGATAATTTTTTCAGTCAAAAAGAACATTCTTAGACAAAAGACTCTATCCCTTGTCAAGCCCTGAAAATAATTTTTAAAAAATGAATGTGCAACTGCATTCAAAGAAAACAATGACATCACACTAGGACAGCAGTTTGGACATCTCAGAAGGATGATGGTAATTCATTATCCAGCTTCTAAAAGAGAGAGAAAACTCCATTTTGCTTTTTTGCAGAAAATAAACAGTGAGAAAAAAATGAGATATTATTACATGTGATAAGATTTGATAATTGAATAATGGTGTGGTAATAGAGAATGAAGTAAAAATAGCAATACCTACCCTTAAAGACTGGAAAAACATGTCATTAGTGGTGCCTTTTATCAAGATACATAACACTGAAAAATGATACTATTTGTTGAAAACTGATATTTTATATAGTCTGAGTTTTAATGACATGAATCATTGCAGTAGAAATTTTTGGTAGGAAATCCTAACAATGGATTTAGCACTAAGAAGATATTTCTGAACTATTGGATTATTTGCATTAGATAATGGGACTCATCTTATATCTGTATAGATTGGTAATAGATGAGGACATTGTTATAAATATTGAGTCCTGTAAGTATCCAAGAAGTCTTGGAAAAATCCACTGTTCATGGAATTCTACGTAAAGAAGTCATATTTTGTTGCATTAATAAGCATACAAGATACAGGAAAGAAAGGAGAAATTCCTGTATAAATTTTCAGCAATACAGAGAACACCAGAGTAGTAATTGGAAAATGTGTAAAAGAAAATAATTTTTAGTGGCTTCGATATACATATAAGTAAAAGCAAACAAATCTGCTCATGGACTCTTTACTTTGCAACTAGTGTACTTGCTGAGAATATTTGCTAGAACTGGACCCTCTATATAGAAAGTTTCTCTACCAGATATACCATTGGGAAGTGGTTTTGCATATTCAAATCATATCATAAGCAGTACCTCCTTTTACGGTTTATATCTGGTTGTCCCCACAAAGCCTCATGAATTCAAAGATGAGGTTCTGAGAATTTGATCAGATCATGGAGGCATGATACTAATCACTGGATTAGTCCACTGGTGAGTTTATATCTAAATGTAATGTTGGGAGGTAACACTCAGTCAGAAAAGGTGAGTCACTGATATATCCCACTCCCTTCTCTCTTCCGCTCTCTCTGCTTCCAAGTACCATGCCTTGAGCTCTTTCTCCTCTGTCTCCTCTACCGTGCTGTCTTGTCTTGAAACCAGTCAACTATGGACTCAAACCTATACAAACTGTGAGCCAAAGCAAACCTTCCCTCCTTACTATTGTAGATGTTGAGTATTGTGTCTCAGCAAGGAGAGAGTAACTAAGACACCTCCTTGGAGTAAAACTTCATTAAGTAATAGGATACACAATGTTTACTTTTCAAATATTTGAAGATTTTCTATTACATTTTTATTGAATTTTAATTTAATTCTACATATAGTCAGAAAGTGTATCCTGTATGATGTCCATCATTTCATATTTGCTAATGTTTAATAGTCACAATTGGTCATAACTTTAATAACATTTGAATTACAGAAAACTTGTTCTGTAACAATGAGATTTTACTTGAAACTGTACTACAAAACTACTGTGATAAAAACAGCAAGGTACTGGCAAAAAACAGACCTGAAGATCAGTGGAATAGATTAGAAGATGCAGAAAGAACTCCAGACATACCCAGCCACCTCATCTTCGACAAAGGAGCCAACAGCCCTCATTGGAGAAAAGATAGCCTGTTCAATAAATGGTGTTGAAAAAACTGGATTTCAACCTGCCAAAGATTAAAACTAGACCCATACCTAACACCGTGCACTAAACTAAGATCAAAGTGGATTAAAGCTCTAAATATTAAGACAGAAACACCAAACTTGATGGAAGATAAGTTAGGTAGGATTCTCAATGACATTGGCATGGGGCAAGACTTTATGAACAAATCTTCAGTAGCATGGGATCTAGCATGAAGAATCAACAACTGGGATCTCATCATATTAAAAACCTTCTGCACTGCAAGAGAAACTACCAACAGAGCTAAAAGACAACCTACAATGTGGGAAGACATTTTTAGCAGCTGTACCTCAGACAAAGGTCTACTATCGAGAACATATAAAGAATCGAAAAAAATCAGACCCCCTCAAATTCAAAGACCCAACTCAAAAATGCACATCTAAAATCAACAGATATTTCTCAGACAAAAAAGTAAAATCAGCAAATAAACATATGAAAAAACGTTCAACATCACTGGTCATTCAAGAGATGCAGGTGAAAACAACACTGAGATTCCACCTCACCCCACAAAGAGTGGCTGCTATCAAGAAATCAACCAATAACAAATGCTGCGGGGGTGTGGAGAGAAAGGAACCCTTCTCCATTGTTAGTGGGAGTGCAGACTGGTGCAACCACTGTGGAAATCCGTATGGAGATACCTCAAAGAAATAGGACTACAGGTCCCATTTGACCCAGCTTTTCCCCTACTGGGTATCTTCCCCAAAGAATTAAAAGAATCATACCACAGCTATATATGTGCACCTATGTTTATAGTGGCACAGTTTGTAATAGCTAAAGTTTGGAAGCAGCCCAAGTGCCCATAAACTGGAAACTCAATAAAGAAGATGTGATTTTTTTTTATAAAATGGAGTACTACTCAGCCATAAACAATGAGAAACTGGAGTCATTTATAGCTAAATGGATGCATATTGAGGCCATACTCTTAAGTGAAATAAATAGGACACACATGTGTAAATACCAAATAGTATCTCTAGTGTGAGAAACTGAAAGCGTAAATAAGGATGAAAATGATTAAAACGAATAATTGATAATTTGAAATAGGAAAAGGTCCAAAGGTGTAGGGGTGGCAGGAGGGGAAGGGGAAAGGGAAGAAGGGAAAGGAAAAATTATGAAAAAAAAAATGGAAACAAAGTCTATGTAAAATAGGGAAGGGTGGTGGGGGTGAAGGGCGCATAGGTAATGGGGGAAAAATAATAACTAAGATACATCATGTTCAGGTACAAACACCCAATGATAAATGTAAATGTATTGTATACCTAACATGTACCAATTAATATATTAAAAAAATGAGATTTTTTCCCTGTACACCAGAAATCATCAAAGAATGACCAAGTAATGGGGTTTAATTATCTATCTATCTGTCTATCTACCTATCTATCTATCTGTATGTATGTATATTTATATATTTCTCAGCCCAGGCTCTATGAGCTTAGGATTAATGAGGTAACTAGATATGTGTGAAAAATACTGTTAAAAATCCTCTAACTCTATATATACTTGTGTTGCCTCAGCAATTGCTCTGAGCCTGAATATTCCTGGCAGCAGTAAGTCCTAAAGGAACTCACCTCTACTTGTGTTATATGTAGCCTCAGGGCAAATTTCGACAAGGCCTGTACATTATTTGCTGTTATTTCCAATCTTCTTTCTGTATGTTTTCCTTATTTAGGCAGGAAAGAATTTCTACAGACTTAAACTAATTAAAAGAATCAGGATCTAAGGGATATAATGAGTGTATAATTCAATCTTTTTATTGTACTGATTAGTATTTTTCTGATTCTAGTGTTGCACACCATTCCTTGTGCTGTACTGGCTATTTATCATCTTCTTGTGTCTACTTTTTAATTGGGTTGTCTATTAATGAAGTGTAAGAGTTCTTTATATATTCTGGTCAGAGGTTATATGTATTATAAATATGGTCTGTTTAAGGACTACTTTTCATTTTCTTAACGATGTCATTTAAAGTTCTAAATTTTGATGGAATCTCATTTATCATTTTTTTCTTTTATACATCATGTATTTTGTATCCTAGGAAATTCTTGCCTACCCTAAATTCATGAACATTTTGCCTTATAATTTCTTCTTAAAGTTTTATAGTTTTAGTCTTTCATTTTTAGATTCACAGATCCTTTCAAGTTATTTTTATGTATGGAAATAAAGGATTGAGGTTAATTTTTACATACGGATGCCAGGTGTTCTAGTACCATTTGCTGAAAACACTATCTTTCCTCTGCTCTTGAGTTAAGTTTATGTTCTATAAAATGTTAATGTTAAGTAATCTTTCAAAACTCAGTGGGCTATATATGTGTGGTTCTATTTCTAGGTTCTCTGTTTGATTCCATGGATCTATATGTCTTTCTTTATGCCAACACTGCCTTGATTACTGCAGCTTTAGAGGAAGTCTTAAAATTAGATAATAGATGTCTTCTAACACATTTTTTTTCTTTTTACTCTTTTAGGTCCTTTATACTCCTACATAACTTTTGAATTTCAATATCCAATTCTTCATTTATAGTACGTATACATAGGCCTGAATTTTTATATATACCTTGTGTTTTCTAATCCTGCTAAATTCAAATACAAGTTCTAGGGGCTCCTAGGGATTTCTTAGTATTTTCCCTGTAGATGATCATTTTGTCTACATATAAAGATTTTACTTGTACCTTGCCAATTCTATGCTAATTATGTCTTTTTATTGCCAGAAAATTTTGGTTTGGGCCTATGTTTCAAGGTTTAATGGACAGATGAAGAGTAGGCATATCTGCCCTTGTTCCCCAATTTAAGGAGAAAGCATTGTATCTTTTCCATTCATATAGGGTGTTTTTGCTGAAGTATGGAGTACATATCTTTAATCTGTTGAGAAGGTTCTGTTCTACTTCTGGTCTCCTGATAGTTTTTACCATGAACAGCTGTACATTTCAGTCCAATACTTTTTCTGCAACTGCTGACCAGGTCATATGTCTTTTTCCTTTCCTCTGTTGAAATGATGACTTCTGGGGGTGGATCTTCCAATGCTGAACCAACACTGCCATCCCTATAATAAAACCACTGTCTACATATTGCCAGATCTGACTTCAAATAGTTTGTTTTGTTAAACAAATTTCTATCCATGCTCATACTTTTTTCTTCTTTTATCTTTATCCAATTTTAGTGTTAGCACAATGTTGATTTTCTGAAATGAGGGGAGAAGTGTTCCTTCTTTTTTCTTCTTTAAATGTTTGATATAATTCATCAGTTAAAATGTATATGAGCTGGTTGTTGTTGTATAGGTAGATTTTCAAGTTAGGAATATACTTTCTTTAATAGGTGCTATTCACATTTTATATTTCCTCCAGAGTCAGTTTCATTAATTTGTCTTCTAAGTTACTTCTTAGAAGTTGTCAAATTTATTTCTAAAAAGATTTTTGTAATATGCTTTCTATATCCTTTTAAATTCTGTAAAATCTGTGATAATGCCCTCTAAATTTTGATATTGTAATTAAAAATGCATAATTGCTATTGTGTAATAGGAAGAAAAGGTCTAAAGGAGTAGGGGAAGTGGGAGGGGTAGGAGAGAGGAAAGAAGGGAAAAGAAAAAAATATGAGAAAAGGAAAAAAATGGAAATGAAGTCTTTGCAAATAGGGAAGGGTGGAGGGGGTGAAAGGAGGCCAGGGGAAGGGGAAAAAGATAAGAACCAAGATACTCATGTAATGGTACAAGATCCCAATGATGAATGCAACCATATTGTATACCTAAAATGTACCAATAAACTCAATGGGAAAAATGGAATGGAGAGAGGAGACATCTTAACTTACCCATTCATAGGCCAATTGGAATGAATACTTGACATTGGGGTTTCTAAAAAGAAAGTGAGTATATGTACTTGAATGCAAGAATGAAAAGGGAAGTAAAACCACTAAATATTTATTCCTCTAAATAGATCCCAATAAAGAATATACTTATGACCGCTGTGTTTTGTCCATTACAGATATAGCTGGTGACAGGAAGAAGGAATTTACCCTTCTAGGATAGGGGATTGGTTGTTGCTGACACAGATTCTTCACTTACTTTTTTGAGGCAGAAGTCTTCTGATCTGAGTCAACCGTCAAAGTTGGGCACTATAGCAGGCATCTCCAGACTCAGTGTCGTTACTCTGTGTACCTCACAACAAATCTTCAGATCAGCAGAAGTAGCTTCTGGATCATTTATCTGTGATCTCATATTTTATTAATCAGAAATGGGATCATTTTTTCTACTACCTCTTTTTTACTTTAAGTCTTGCTTGTTATAGAGGTACCAACACTGTAACACTTTAACTCTACTTTTTTGTTCATATAAATGCTTATAGTCAATGCTGAGGAATAAAAAGAAAAACATTTAATTCTTTATTAAATCGCTTTTTAATTATATTTAAAATTTACTACAATGGTTTACTACCATTCACTCCTTTTCTTCATTTCCCAAGCATCATAAACACATTTTTCAAAAACTTTTATAAATGATGTGATATATAACTTGTCAACTTTAGTAAGGCACTTTTTTTTTTGGTACCAGGGATCAAACTTTTGACCTTGCACTTGTGAGGCAGGTGGCAGAACCACTGAGCTAAATCCCCGGCCCAGTAAGACACTTTTGAGAGTGAAATGGAGCAATGAAAGAATTTAAATTATACAGAGTGTAAATTTATTGATTGATGTATAAATTGTTAAATTATATTTTTGACATATACCTCTATCTCTATCTACAAAAAAATTCAAATTTGAATTGTCTCACATACATTATACCAATATATACTATACCTTAAATGAAACCAAATTACAAACTGAATTTATAGTAATTTTAAATATTAAGGCATAGCATAAACAGAATTATTATCATTACTTAAATCTTCATTTAGTTTTTAATCCATATTTGTCTTTAATACTTTGATACTTTAATACTGTTAGCTTTGTACAGATTGTGTCTTTATACAGATTAATTTTTGTTTTACAATTTGCTAGGAATAATATTTAAAGTTGTCTTTTGTAGCTATTTTGAAATTATGAAAACTTCAGTTAAGTCTTCTCTGCACCATAATTCTTTTGAGTATTATGTATCACTGTAAATGTTAAGGTATAGACCAAATCTTCTAATTTTGTTATATTCATAATATCAATTCATTCTTCTTTGCATTTGTTTTGAAATACATAAATATTTTCTATATTAAAATATTTTATAAATATTTTCACTGGTATTATAGTTTTCCTCTTTCAACAAAACTTTAAATACAAATTTGTGACAAGAGGAACTAATTAAAATTCTTGTTTATATTTAAGATATTTTGAATATTTACCAAACTTAAACTCTACAAAATCATAGACTTTCTATATTTAATTCCAGTACATAATATAAATTTATTCTGTGAAAATGGATACGCATCCAAATATTTTTCCTGAAGATTTAGATACAAATTGAAACAAGTGAGAAATTTTAAATATATTTTTATCATTTAATATCCCCAATTTCTTTCTTCTTTTTCCATAAATAAATGTTAGTGTCTTCTTTACAAGCTTTATTTTCAATGACTACACAATTCTCTAAAACTTAAAAATTAAAATATTTGGAGGTGCAGCACTCATTAATTATTTCAATTTTCCAACATATTTTAAATAAATGTCTAAATCTGGAAGAATCATTAAAAATCAGTATCACTGTATTATGAACATAAGTTTATTAAAAAATAGCTTTTCAAAGGTCCAAACACTTCTGAATTCCAATGATGATGTTAGAAAAAAGAAAGGATACTTTTTATATTAATCATCAGCTTTGTCCCCAATTGTATAGTTTAGTAATTCTGTTGAGAAAGTTATATGTATATTTTGAAAACTATGCTATTCATTTTCAATAATACAATGTGGCACCAAATTTGCATTCACAAATATGTGTGATTATGTGTGTATAATAATCAATTTCAAGTATGAATGTATGTTTATGTTCCATAAGTTTCTTTTCCTACAAAAATATTTTTATTAGTACATGTTTGCAGTACATAAGAATTACATTCATTGTGGAGATTTGGTATAGATATATAACATATCTTAATTCTTTTTTAATATGCCCTTTCCCTTACCATTTCTCCCTTCTCCCTCCATGTCTTGGTTCTCTTCCCATTATCTCTTTTATTTTGCTCTTTACTTATACTTTAGGTTTCTCATATGAGAGAAACCATGTCATATTTAACCTTGTGTCCTAATTTACAAAGAAGGGGTTTTATAATATTTTATTGCACTGATGTTTGTTTTCTAAGAATCACTTCAAATTAATTTTATTTTCATGTTTATACTTTTTAAGTGAATTTACAGCAGTACTTGCTAAAACAGAGGTTTCCCAATTGAAGAATAAGCTTCCAAAATTTTTGAGGTTCTATAGCAGTATCAAGCTAGTGTCATGATTAATGAATTTTCTATTGGAAGGGTACATTATGTAACATATTATTAAATCAGCAAGAGTTAATTATTCTGTTATTGATATCAAGTTGTTTTCAGCTATTGGTTAATATTTCATATGTATAGGAGAAAAGTGGGTATAAAAAGGGCAAAACTAATATTGGCCATCATCAAATATAATGTTTTTATCTGTCTTCAAGAAAGGATCTGCCATATACTTTATACACTCTTGAAACTTTGAGGCAAACCTCTGCTCTTCCAGGAAAACATACAATCAAGCACTGAGTACCACGGTGGTACTATGCCTTGATGATTAATTTTGGCCATCTTGAATGATCTCTTTGGTGCCATCTTTATTTCAGACAATTTGTGGCACTGAGACTTTGTCAGATTCACATTGTAGTTCTGTCACTCTATTCAGTTTTCGTCTTCCCTTATTATATACTGAATTGTGTACTTCCAGATTTATATGTTGAAGCTCTAACACCCAGAACCTCACAATGTAGCTGTATTTTGAGAAAAGGTCTTTAGGGAGGTAATTAAAAGAAAGCTTTTAAAGTAAATTCTAATCCAGTATGACTGCTGCTTTTATAAGATAGGGAGACATTCATAAGCTCCCTGAGAAAAGATCATGTGAAGACAAAGAAAGAAGGCAGCCTAGAAGATAAGCCTCAGAAGAAACTATGCCTGCTGCCACCTTAGACTTAGGTTTATAGAAAGTTGAAAAATTAAATTTCACTTGGTTAAGCAGGGAAATAAATTTGTTTTTTCCTGTATGCTAGAGGTTGCCTACAATCCTTTGGTATGGGTCTTTTCCTTCAACTTCAAAGCCAACAGCACAACTGGTTTTCTCTACAATATTTTTTAACATGGTCTTCATCTCATTCTTTTATTTGTAAGGGTCTCAAGATACTTAGAAACATATGCAAAGTCTCTCTTCTCAGATCATATAGCATATTAATATCTTCCAAAAATTATGATTTGTACATGTCCATCTTTAGAGAGATATCAATCTGCCTACCACACACATATTATCTCTCCAGTTCCCAAATGAGGCATTTACATTCTTAAAACTTTGTAAAAAAGAAGCTATATAAATGTTTAAAAGATGATTTTTAATTAAATAAAAATGTTTTAGAAAATTATGTGTGAGTGCCTTTCAAGTGGTTTTAAACAATTGTTTCTCGATTTTGAAAAATCGTTATTAAAGTAAGAGCAATCTTTGAAATAGATACTCATGTGTCTCCACATACTTATATGAAATCAATTCTCTTAAGAAATAAATGCCCAGTAACCATATACATTCTTTAAAAAAAATCACTGCTGTTCAAAGCCTTCATAGCAAAATAAAATGATGTTAACAATCAAAACTATACAATAAAAACAGTTTACCTGGAAAGAAGTGATTTTAAAGAATTGTTGTTATATGAGGTCTATACATTCTGTCCTTTCTCTGAACATATTTTATATACATCCTAAGCTTTTATTCTCATGTATTCTTCTTACCAGATTGCTTAGAGGGTTTGGACATCTCACAAGCCACAGTAAAACATCTGCTGCTTCAAGGAGCTTGCAGAGAAACAGTATTTAATGGTCCTACTACAGTAAGCCCACTGTAAGAAGTAACCTCAGTGAGCTCTCTCTTGCAGCCTTTCTGCACCCTATCATACTGTATTTCATCAGTGACCATCTTGAGTGACATTGCATACATCACATCTGGAAAGCAAAGAATTATTATTGATGCTTTTTAAGTTAAATTCACATTAAAGTAAGAAATTGGTTTACCACAAATTCTTCTCAGGTGTTTCTAGGATAATCTTTGTTTGATTGGAATACTATTAAATTCACACTGTTTTTTGGTTTCAACTACTAATAATCTTAATTGTATTAAATATAAAAATTCTAGACAAGTTTTAAAGTGGACAGGAGGGTAGGTCAAATGGAACCCAACCTTCACATTTTAATGGTCTTCTTGTGGTCACAAGTCTTCTCTTGTTTGCTTCCGCTCTGTGCCCTATCTGTAGAATACACTTCCCTCCACAGTGTGAAGTAGGTTGGAGTGATTTTGGAGATTTCATCAGAATTATTGAATGCTTCACAGGATCAAGTTGGCATCTATGCCTCATTTATAAGAGTATAGTACGTTAAATATATGAAACAGTTTGTCATGGTTTTAGCATAGGAGTAATTTTTCTCCTAGTGATCAGTTGAATTGTGTAAGTCATATATGCACCAAAATGGAGAGTTGGGAAGCTCTGTTTCTTTTCTAAATATATACTAAAGCCTTTAATAAAATTTTTTATCTCCTACCCAATTTATTAATCAAATAAATATATCATTATGCATGTCAAGGTATGAAGAGTATAGAATTTTTTTCTATGAAAATATTTTTGAATTCTCTGTCATAAAAAGAGTAACAATTTTATCTATTATGCAAATATTTATTCTTCTAAAATTTTAGTGATTTGTATCACTTTTGTTTATATGTTTAAGATACATATGTATCACTTTGTTATAAATAATTTTTTCACAACTTTGGTTAATACATACTATTGAATATTTTTTCCTAAAATATTCAAACTGCCTAATATGGACTTTATTTCGGAATAGTTTCTTTTCTGAACAAATTTTAGACCAAAATTTTAAATATGTATGAAATAATCAAGGAATGCTGTATCCTAATTTCTCTTCAAAAATTTTGATAAAGCAAAATAAATCTATAGAATAGACTTTTTTAAATAACTGAAATAATATATAATTTTAATTTCTTAAGCAACATTTGAGTAAACACACACATATATGCGTTTGAACAGCTGTAAGAAAACTGGGATTGAGAGAATTTATCAAACATTTTTTGACTAGTACTTTTAGGAACAAATTTAGGATTACTGGCTCAAATTCATATGATCCTCACCATTTCATAGTAATGAGATAATATATTACATTATGTTATTAATCTGCCTTTAGGTTTTATAGGATAATAATCTCTAAATAATTGTTATCAAATAGTGATGAAAAAGCAGTAATGAAAACCTTCCATATTTTTGACAAGCAACTGATAACACCATGTGAGAAGGGAAGAAATTAATAGTCTATTTGATGGATAATGGTCTATTTGATGGTCTATTCCTTACCCTTGTGTATTTTCTTAAAACAGCTAGAGGAAAAGGATACAGTAACACAGGCATCAATAATAGAGAAAAAGGAAAAGGAAAACCACTACTTTATTGTAAATCATGGTATCATCACCTAAAACTCATTACAAAATTAGGTGCTGGTTTTTCAAAATTTGTGAAATTATAAGAGACAAGAACCTCATAAAGCTAATCTGGAAATGTCCTGCTTTCCTAAAATGTTTTACTAAGAAATGACAGAGAGCATGCCAAGATTTATCAAACCTTTCAGCCCCTACCCCCCTTCTTATGGTGCAGAAACAAGTGATGTTGCTAAAATAAAACTGCAGTTCTATCTAGTAAATTGAATTTATTTATAGGGACACAGATGGTGTTTTTATCTCATTTTCCTATTGAATAGTATGACACTGAAAGTGAAAAGATTGTATGAAAAATGAAGAATTGGCTAGATAGGTGGTGTTGAAGGGCTGAATTTGGTTTGGGAGACTTGGCAAGGATTGAACACTTCTAACACGGCCCAGGAAGAATGGATCTGGCAGGAGTTGTTGCTTGGATTAAAAACATTTTCAAAGCTACACTGTGGAAAGAAGAAAGTGTAAAACTTGAAGTGTTCCATGGATGAGAATAAGAACTGTGCAAAAACTGCGCATGAGATAGTAAGCAAATAAAATACATTCAGAAAAGTTAGTGAAGTAGAAACTGATGTCAGATCCTTATAAAAATGTAGAGTATAAAGTTTATAAATAATATATGACATTTTCTCAATAAGATAAATCCAATTCAATTAAAATATGTACCTATGTCTAACAGACCAACTGTCCATTCCTAGGTGGGAGAAGCAAAAAGTTGAATATATTAAGTGAATACTTAATATTGTCATAGATACAGATTTTTTATTATTTCAATTTTGAAAAATATCATTTTACAATTTAATCATTTAAGTTAAAATTTATTACATGCTATTTGCAGTGTTGCAATGTAACTTCCCAACATAGTCTGTCCATAGTATTTTGGCTTCTCCTCTGCTTTTTGCCTATTATACAAAATGGATGTATCTTTTATCCCATCTGAGAAGAAGGTTAATATCCAAATTTTAGATTCAGTCTTACTGAGGATCTTGAAAACATATTTTTCAATTAATAAGCTCAGTACTTGTATCAAATAGGAGTGAATAATCCATGACTCTAGTTATAGGAACTAAACAGAAATGATCTATGTAGTAAAACCCTTCTGGAGACTCCTGTGCTATTAATGGCGCTCATCCCTACTGCCGTTCATGTTCTTATCCTACAGGTTAATTTATGTGTCTGCATAAATTAAAAAACTCCTGGGTTTTTTTTTTTTCATTTCTAACATGTTTGTTGCTTTGTTTTTAAACATTCAAACAGAGATTTCTGAGAATCTCATTCTTGATTTTAAATGTATAATAGATACTGTAAAATAGGAAGAAATGGAGAATTTTATTTTTTGAAGACCATGTAGTTTAGTGATGTGATAATATAGAATGAGATTGAGATTGTAATTTAACTTAAAAAATGTGTGAATTGCATTCCCACATTAATTGGTTCGGAGATATTCATGGGACCCAAGTTGTGTCTAATATGGGAGAATTGCAGGTCTCTCCTAAAATGACCCAGAAAGAGATAATCCTTTCTTTTCTAGTTTGAGGTTTACCAAGTAGGATGTTCTGGTGCTATGTTTGCATGTCAGAGTAAGACTGAAGTCATTCAGGGGAAAGATGAGCTCAGAAAGCGATGTTTGTACCAAGTATTTTGGACTTTCCAGCTATCTAAGCCTCTGTTATGCTTGTTGTGGTCTTAAAAATATTCTCTAATTATTCATCTCAACTCTGCATTTTTCCAGGTCTCAGATATTAGAACCCTCACTTATGTAATACACAAATACACCACACACACACACACACACACACACACACACACACATTCCTACAGGGATCTCACACACAACATTCATGAGGTTTCCCTGCTTTCCTTTCTTTTCATGCTGTGACTGTGCCTTTATTATCACAGTGTACAAATTTGAATGGTTTCTGATTCTGATTCTCACATAAGCCTATTAATATTTGGAAGGGCGGGATGGTACAATATTTACCTTATTCTCTTAGAAAGAGACTTTATGACATGGCATCAGACAGGCATTCGTTATATTCTTTTGAACTGACTTCCATGAATCAAACATTCACTGAAAGAAAATTTTATGAACTTGTTTCTCAAGTGTGTTTTTATAGAATGATAGAATTTTTACAATGAATGTGAATTTTCTTTCTTTTATTGAATTTCAAAAAAATGGGGAAACGAGTGTACTTACTTTTACAATGTAATTCACATAAAGAAAAGTGACAGCAAATATTTATTTAATATTATAAAATGGGTCTTATGTTACCTGATATTCATTTAAGTCTTTAAAGAAACTTACGGTTTAGATGTAATATAAAATATTTCACAGAAATACATAGATTCTTGAAGAAGTAAATTTAATAGAGATCACACAGTTCATTAGAGACAAACATAAGGCTAGAATTCAGGCACTTTCACACTTTATGTATTAAATTATTATTCTATGCTGCATGGATTAATTTTAAGTAGTATATCCTTATTTTATTTTTCTTTTCTATTTCTGGGACGAAATACCCAATACCCACAACTTCTAGGAAGAGAAGTTTAATTTAGCTCACAGTTTGGATGGATTCAGTCCATATCAGCTGGCCCCCAGGATGGAACATCATGGTTGTAAGGGAACAGGAGAGCAAAGCTGTTGACTTCATGTTGAGCAGGGAACAGAATAAAGGAATAGCATCAGGGAGAAAAGGCCACCATAACATATATTATGCCAAAGGTCACACCTCCACAATCCAGGACACACCCAGTAGTGTGTTTTATTAATCAGCTAGGCATTTCACAATCCAATGAAGTTGACACAATAAGTTTCAAAATCTTTGATAAGGATTTTATATTTATAAACAAGTTCAACATACTTACTAAGGTATTAACTGAAGGCATTCTACTAGAATTTGGGATTAACTGTCAGATCAGCTGTCACATTGATTCTTGCCTAGAAGTTACCATAATTTGGAGTAGTATGTGTGGAACCTTCCTGCCACCAAAAATGTTTTGATCCTCCATTTAGCTTTTTTGGAGCTAAAGAAACATGTCCAATTTATTTTATTGCATGCCAATCACATCATCATTTTGAAGAAAAATCTTAAATAAATTTCTTGAAAACTGTCAATTAAGATTTTAAATAAATAAATTAAATTAAAAAGCCTGTAAAATGTGTCATTTTTTCTAAACCATGTACATAATACAAATAATGGAATAAGTTAAGAGAAATAGATAATCTGCCTTGAGGTATGGTAATAGAACACAAAATAACAATGGTTGTTTTTAAGATTTCAGATTTGAATCTATACTTTTTATAAGTTTTTGGTTGTTGTTTGTTTTTTGAGACAGGGTCTCACTATGTAGTTTTGCCTGACCTTGAACTCACTACATAGCCTAGGCTGGCCTTGAACTCACAGCAGTTCTCCTGCTTCAGTCTGATTGCTGGATGACAGCCATGTGCCATTATGTCCATCAAGTGTCTATACTTAAAAATAACACATGCCCCTGCACCAGTCAAGGATCCTAAGAATGAAGCTGATCAACCTATTTGACAATTAGCTTAAGAATAGTCAAAAGTTGAAACAAATAGTGGCTTGAAATATATTCATTCATTTTCACTTTCATTCAGTTTGAAAGTAAAAATATGCATATTTTGAATTTGGAACAATTTTGAGGGGTACAAATAGAGATGTACACCACAGGGAAATGATGGTAGATCTAGGTGTAATGGAGTTGACAACTAGTTGATCACAGAGTAACACTGATGTGAGACTTGGAAGAAATAGTATAAACACTGAAAAAACTGAAATACAAGTTTATAGAAATTCTGACATAAGCAGAAAATAATAACTTGAACATTAGGTAAACACAAAATTATACTAAGGCTATAAACTATAACCCAAAATATTCAAGGGAAGCAGACATTATTCTTTTTAAAATTAATTCTATTGCCACGCTTTAGTTATACAAAATGATCACATTCATCATATGGAATTTATACCTGGACCATAATATATCTTGGTCCTGCTTTTTTCCCCGATCTCTTCACCTCCCTTCAACCTCTCTTCTCTTCCTTATTTATGGAAGCTTTGTTTCCATTTTTTTCTTCTATAATCTTTTTTTCATTTCCCTTTCTTCCTTTCCCTCTCTCCTCTCCCTCTTCCTCTTCCCATTTGAATATTTTCTTCCTTTTTTCCAATATCTTTTATACTTTTGATCCATATTTACTCTTTTGGTTTCTCACACCAGAGAAACAATGTGATATTTAAATATGTATCTGATTTAGTTAACTTAAAAGTATGGTCTCGAGGTGCATCCATTTACCCAGAATATCCTGAGATTATTTTTCTTTTTCACAGAGTAGTACTCTATTGTATTAAAAAAAAAAACACATCTCCTTTATACATTCATCTGGGGATACATTAATGGACATTTGGGCTATTCTCAAGATGTAGCAATTACAAATTGTGCTGCTCTAAACATGGATGTGCATATATCACTGTTCTATAATGCTTTTATTTCTTTTGGGAAGATACCAAGAGAAGGAAGCACTGGGGCAAATGGAACCTCTAGTTTTAGATTTTTGAGGGATCTCCACACTGATTTTCACAGTGGTTGCACCAGTCTACACTTCCACCAACAGCAGAGAAGGGTTCTTTATCCCCACAGCCCTGCTAGCATTTGTTATTGATTTATTTTTTGACAGTAGTCATTCTTTCTGGAGTGAGATGCAATCTCAGTGTTGTTTTAAATTGGATCTCTCAAATGACTAGTGATATTGAATATATTTTCGTATATTTAGTTGCTGTTTGTACTTCTTCATCTGAGAAATGTCCGTTCATTTCAGATGTCCATTTTGGATTGGGTATTTAAATTTGGGATATTCAAATTTTGGGTATTTAAAAATTCTGATTTTTTTAGTTCTCTATGTATTCTAAATATTAGTTCTTTGAGGAACAGCTGGAAAAAATTTTTCCCACTCTATAGGTTGTCTCTTTATTCTGCTGGTTTGTTTTGCTGTGCAAAACCTTTTTAATAAGATGAGATCCAAGCTGTTGATTATTTGTAATATTTCCTGTCCAACTGCAGTTTTGTTCATAAAGTCTGCCTGCACCTCTATCTTTAAAAGTTCTACCTATATTATCTTCCAACAGATTTAATTTTTCTCTTTCAATAGTTAGAGCTTTGATCCATTTCCATTTTAGTTCAGTGCATAGTGAGAGATATGGGCTAGGCTGCATCTTTCTCATGTGGAAAGCCAGTTTTCCCAGCACCATTTATTACAAAGGCTGTTTTTCTTCCAGTGAAGGTGTTTGGCCCCTATGTGAAAGATAAGGTGGCTGACTGTGTTTCAAGTTATTTCTGTATCTTCTAATCTGTTTCATTGATCCTTGGGGTTTTGTTGTTGTTGTTGTTGTTTTGTTTTGTTTTTTGGTTTGTTTGGCTTTTTTGCCATGACCATGTTGTTTTTAAAACAGTAGCTTTGTAGAATAATTTCAAGTCAGGGATTGTGATATCACCACCTTGTCTTTTTTGCCCAGAACTGCTTTTACTATTCTAAGTCTCTTCTGTTCCAAATGAATTTTAGAATTATTTTCTCTAATTCTGTGAGGTATACTATTGGTATTTTGATCAGGATTGCACTAAATCTGTATTACAATTTTGGGAGTATGGCCATTTTCACTATATTGGTCCTTTGCATTGAAGAACAAGGGATATATTTCCATTTTCTGATATCTTATTTGATCTCCTTTTTTCAGAGTATTGTAGTTTTCAACGTAAAAGTCTTCTATTTCCTTTTTTAGATTGATTCCTAAGTATTTAATTCTTTATGCTATTGCAAAATGCGTACTTTTGATGGAGAAACATCAAAGTGTTTTGATCATCTCAAATTCTCAATGCTGTACCAGTTTCTTGCATGTAGTTAGCCTGCATAACTGTGTGATAAATGAAAATGTATGCCAAGTTATTGTGTAGAAAAGAAGCAAAATTCAATAGGATAAAATTGTCTCTTTATTAGTCATTTCAATGCCTTTTCCACAATAATCAGTTTTATGATAAATTATGTGTGATTTTATTTTCCACTAAAATTTATTCTGTTATATGCAAGATTTAGCAACTGTTAACATTCACTTGTATTTTGAACACAGAAAAAATTGCTGCTAAAAATGGAATAGTTTATTCTGTTTTCAGTTTGTAGTACTATAAAATCAATAATACTTTCTGTATGCTTTAAACATATTGAAACATGTTTATTTTTATGTACTTTTATTTATTCTGGACTCTTTTTTGCTTATACTTACACGATACTTGACTGCTAGTGTGATTATAAACACAAACAGACATTATATTAATTCAAACATCCAAGTAGTTTACTTAATTAATTATTCATTACCTTTCAATTGAACATGAATCTGAAGCTCAAATAGATATGAATAAAATGGTTATGTTAACTAACTCATAAATAAAATGTTCAGACCCTATCAAAGCATACTCCGAAGAGTAAATTAACTCTCAGTTGATAAAACTTCTTCAAATGGAAAGGATAATGATAAATTGTTTTAAGCATGTACATGAGTGCAGGGACTTCTAATAAAGTGGCTTGATCCAAAAATGTTCAAAACCTGCTGATCTCAGTTGAGCAGAAAGACGGCCAAATTGAAAATTCATTCACAAAGTGATTGACTTTCTTATTTCTGACTTAAATTTATGGTAGAAAAACTCTGTTACCTTTCATGTGTGTTTAAAAAACTTCTCGTTCTATATACTTGCTAATACAGCAAGTGCAGTGAATCTAAATACATGAGGAATACTTAAACACATTTAATTGTAGATCATCATTAATTTGGGATGGAGACTTCCGGGACCTAAATGTTTCACAAGAAAATAAATTACTTTCAGAATTTATAAGATGGAAAAAAGAGTACAATATGAAATTTTAACACCTTATATAATTTGGAACTAATTTAAACTTACAATTGAATATTAGAATTAAGAGTTTTATTTAAACTAAATAGACATTGAAGAAATAAGATTAATTATTGTGGATTTCCTAACCTAACCTCCCGATTACATTAATATTTGAAGATATTATTTCTAAATATCCTATTTTCCATGTATATTTATACTATTTGCAGGGTTAAACAAATTCAAAGCAGCGAGGTTTAGTTTATGAAAATGATGAATAAATAATTCTTCAAGTTAGATATTTTTGGTATTTGAAATATCTCTCATAGAGCTACTAATCAACATAACTCTCCCCTTCTGTTTTCTTCAACTTCTTAAACAATTGACTTTTTATCTTGTTTAAGAGTGAGAAAATATACAAACCTTTATATTTTGGTTCCTTTAAAGATTTTGTGAAGCCATCACAAGCTGTTGGTTACTTCAAAATCAATACCGAAGAGAATTTAGAAGCAAGAGGGAAGGTAAAGGTGAATTCCAGGAACTCAGGCAGGATCCAAAAGTTTGACAAGCCTCATGGGACATTAAAGACTGTTTTGAATTAATACATGTGTGGGAATTGAATTGCTCGAGCCACGATAAAAGAGATTTCAGAAACATGTGTAACAGAGTGAATTGGTGGAAAACTGTTTTTGAGTGTTTCTCTTGTCTTACTTCCATGTTCCCTTTGACAAGATTTGTGATTTCCTCCAGGTAATATCAGTGCACCACAAAATCTGTGGTTGGATGACAAGTTGGAGACAGCTTTTAATGACCAACTGCCCTCAAGCATCCACTGTGTAGCTCCTTCTGTAAGGCTCAGTGCTGTTGGAATTCATGTTATGGAGACCACCTCCTCTCCTTGCCTGGTTCAGCTAAATGTTTAAAGGTCAAACCAACTCCAGGAATTTGACCTCGTGCATGTGGTCTGTGATGCTTCCTTGTTAGTTCCAAACAGAAAGAGAAGAACAGCTCACTAACCCTCCAAAAACACTATTAGCTATTACATGTCCTAGAAGATACCTCCTATGGCACAGAATTCAGTCATATTGTGCAAGACCCACTGTCGGCCACACATAGTTGCAAGAGAAGCAAGGGAATGTAGCACATATACGATTTCATAGGTGAACATATACCCTAAAAAATGAGGGTCTATTAAAGAAAAAGGGAACGTGTTTACTGTATTTTAACTAAAGCCCTTGATACAACCCTTCCCAGTGTTTCTTGTGCATATACTTCATTTTTGCAAAAGATTCAAATACAACGATTGCTCTTGTGAAATAATACCTTCATTTGTTAGCATCCTGCTCAAAGTCAAGACTCTTTGATTATGTGTGAATTTTCTCATCCTACCTCCTTAGGGGACATCACAAATTTTGTATTAAGAAACGTAGTAACATTCCATTTAGTAAGGGGGAAATAAGGTATGTAATAGCCACTGGTCAAAAGAAAATTTCAGCTCTCATGGAAGAGCAAACACTTTCTTGTCAAGAAAGAGAGTACATATGTTGGTTGGCTCATTTAGCTGTAATAAGTTTCATTTTCTAGGAAGTTCTTTTTAAACCTTTAATTCCATGTCACTATCAAAGCCAGCCCTGATTTCTGCTGGTACTAGTTTTCACAGTCTGATTTCTGCTAGCACTAGTTTAGCAGCTTGAAATTGGAAAAATGCTGTAAATCAAATCTGAAGAACATGTCAGTAACACAAATTAAAGTCAAAATTATCTTTTCTGTAACCATTATATTTCAAACAAATGAGGTGATTATTTTCAGTATTTGAAAACCATAATTTGTTCCAACAAAGAAATCACACACATGGTCAATGAGTAAGTGAAGTTCTAACATATTGCTATTTCATTTTTATCTTACTTGTTAATGTAAAGAAAATACCAACCAATTTTCATGTTAAAGCTACACTTGTGCATCTGGTACAACCATAGGTTGTCTATTGAAGCAGTTTAGAACATCTCATGCCCAAATATTCCTTTCTGGCATAGTGACTATTTTGAGTTAAAAGAACTTGAAAACCAGCAGATGCAAGATAATATTCTGACCTTCTCATTCATTTTTATTCATCAAGAGATGAAATTCCCATGTGAAAATATACTTTCTTATACTAGAAAAAAATAGAATTCTTAATATTATAAAAGGGAAATTGAGGCTGGGGAAAGTCACCTTGGTAAATTAGCTCTTATCTTCATGGCCTTTTCTCCATTTAATTATCCTCGCCCAAGATTCATTTGTCTTGTCAGTTTTTCAAAGTTTACTATTCAGTCTAATTAAGTATTATTCAATTTTATCTCTGATATTAAGTTTTAATTTCTTTGTGAAGGTTCCCTGTTTTAAATAAATTTGTATACTTTTCTAGTCTTAATCATATCATTTTAACTGTCAAATTGAGCAAAATAACATACAAAATTGCATTTTACCTCTTAGACAACATGAGTTTGTCTAAAATCAACAGCATTCTGCAAGAATCAATTGAGTACTTGGAATTTTTAATAAAGTGTATTAGCATTGTTATTATTTGTAATGTTTGTGTTACACAAAATTAAAATCAATAATGTTTAAAATGAATATGTATATGTATATTTTAGGTATAGGTATATTTTATGAATTTTCATTTATTTATGCCATAAAAATCAATATTGGTTTTATATTCAATTGGATATATATATATATATTCAATTGGATAAAGTTTATACAATGCATGCACATATCTAGAAGTATTAAAAGTAATAAATACATATATTATCATCTTAGAAATATATGTAATTCCCATATATGACATATATACATGATTTTTATCTTTTTATTGAAATCTGTTTGCAGTACACAATGATTACCTATTTGTGGTGAGTTGGTACATGTACATAACACATATTATTATTTTTTATTTGTTTAAACCCCTTCATTCCCTTATCCTCCATTTCTTGGTGCTCTTCCCTTTTCCAAAAGATGCACTTCCCTACTTGCTATTATCTTTTATTTTGCCATATATTTATATTGTGGGTTTCTCATAAAAGAGAAATCATGTAATATTTAAGCTCCTGTGTCTGGTTTGTTTCATGTTACGGTCTCAAGTTGCACCAATTCTCTTGTAAATTCTCTCTTGATTGAATTTATCGATTTTTTAATGGCAGAGTAGTTCTTCATACTGTATGAATGATATATTTTCTTTATCCATTCGTCAATGGCTATATAGTCTGCTTTTAGATATTATGAGTTGTTCTGCCAGAAATATGAGTATGCATTTATCACTATAACAGAATGTCTTTAATTCTCTCTGAATGATATTGAAAAGGGAAATAGGTAGGTCAAGTAAAATTTCTGGATTTAATTTTTTGAGAAACTTCCTCACAGATTTCCATTATAGCGGCATTAATTTACATTCTCAACAACAATGTAGAAGTGTCCCTTTTTCCTTCCAGCCTCAAAAGTATTTGTTAATATTTGCTTTCTTGATAATAGATACATTTTCTTCAATTTTGATGATAGTGTGATTTTTCACTTGCTTCTATTTATGTGTTTTATTACATTTATTTATTTACATATGGTCAGTCATCCTGGTGTCACTGGGATGGAGCCTAATCAGTCAGGATGTGTGATCTTTTTTATGATTGGTTGCATTATTTTCCAGCATCATGTTGAGTATCTATGTTAACTAAATACATTGGCCTTTATTTCTCTCCTCTTTTTTTTTTTTTTTTTTTTTTGTACCAGGGGTTGAACTCAACTTTGCACTTGCAAGGCAGGTGCTGGAACCACTGAGCTAAATCCCAGGCCCTATTTCTCTTTTTTTGTTGAGATCTTTTCTAGTTTTGGAATCAGAGCTATGATAACTTTCAAGAATGGCTCTTTTCAGTTTCATTAAAGAGTTTGAAGCACAATGGCATTAAGTATTCCCTAAAGTTCTTGTAGATTTCAGTGGAGAATCCATCAGGTCTTGGACTTTTCAGAGTTGGTATATTTTTATTACTACTTTAATTTTATTGCCTGCTACTTCATTATTTAGGGTTTTTATATCTTTTGGGGCTAGTTTTGGTAATTTAAATCTATCTAGGTATCTACCCATTTCTTCTGAATACTCCAATTTACTGGAGTACAGGTTCTCAATGTAGTTACTAATAATCTGAATTTCAGTGTTGTTCATTGTAATTTCATATCTTTATATGTATATGGTAATTTATTTTTATATTTATATATTATACTATATATTATATTTATATTGTAATTTCATGTCATCTATAATATCATTGATATGGGTTTTTTCTATTTTTGGAAAGACTGGCTAAGGATTTGTGTATTTTGCTTATCCTTTCAATAATTAGCTGTTTCATGATATTTTGTATTTTTTTAGTCTCAGTTTTATTAATTTCTGCTCTGATATTTATAATTTTCTTCCTTGTATTAGCTTTGGTTTTGATTGCTCTTTTTTTATAGCTCCTTGGAGTGCATTATGAGGTTATTTATTTGGCCTCATTTGATTTTTCTGATGTGGGTATTTACAGCCATAAAATTCTCTCTTAGGATGTCTTTTATCATAGGTTTTGGTATGTTGTCCAAGCATTATCATTTGATTTTAGAAACTGTCTAATATCTCCATGCTTTCTTATGTGACCCATGTGTTTGCATAATTTCTGTAGTTTCTTTTGTTATTGAATTCTAGTTTCATTGTACTGAATAAATATGCATGGAATAATTTCTATTTTTTGTATTTACTTAGGCATGCTATATGGACTAGCATGAGGTCTATTTTAGAAAATGTCCCATGTGCTGCTGAGAAGAATATGTATTCCATTGTAGTTGGCTAGAATACTCTGTGGGTATCTATTAAGTCCATTTGTTGGAAGATTTGGTTCAACTCTAACATTTCTTTCATGACTTTTTGTCTAGTTGTTCTGTCTATTTGAGACAATGGTATATTGAGGTTCTCCACTATAATTGTATTGGTTTTACCTGATCATTTATGTCCAATAATGTTTGGTTAATGAACTTGGGTGGCTTATTGTTTGGAGCATATATGATTACAATTGTTATTTCTTTCTGTTGAATTATTCCCTTAACAAATATTTATTAACATTCTTTGCCTTTTCTGGACAGTTTTGGCTTGGAGTCACTTAGTCTGGAAATAAGTTAGCTACTCATGCTTGTTTTGGGGTTTCTATTGCATGGAGCATTGTGCTCAATCTTTTGGTTTTTAGTTTGTGAATTTCATTTTGTATTAAATGTGTTTCTTCTATAGAGCATATTGTTGGGTTTTGTTTCTTGATTATTCCGCCAATCTGTAACTTTTGATTGGGAATTGAGATTATTTTCATTAAGAGTTATTAGAGACATGTATTGATTTGTTCTCATCATCTTATTATTTTCTTCTTTCTGATTCCTTTCTTTTTTCCTTTTGCTTAACCCCCCCCCCCCGACTTTGGCATATTCTTTCTATTAGAAATGTTGGCATTTTTCTCTTCATTGTTTCGTCTAGAATATCCTTGTGAAATTTTTGTAGCACTGGTCTGATGGCCGTGAATTTCTTAAGGTTCTCTTTGTCATTAAAATATTTTGTTTCTCCAATTTTTTTTCCTTAAATTTTTTTATTGGTACATTTTAAGTATACAATACATTTACATTTATCATTGGGTACTTGTACCTGTACATGATGTATCTTGGTTGTTATTTTACCCATGTTTATAGTGGCACAGTTTGTAATGGCTGAAGTTTGGAAACAGCCCAACTGCCCATCATCTGGAAACTGGATAAAGAAAATGTAGTTTTTTATAAAATGGAGCATTACTCAGCCATAAAGAATGACAAACTAGAGACATTTATAGCTAAATACATGTATAGTGAGGCCATACTCTTAAGTGAAATAAATAGGACACACATGTGTAAATATAGAATAGTTTCTCTGGTGTGAGAAACTGAAAGGATTAAAATGATTAAAACAAATAATTGATAATTTGCTTCTCCAATTTTGACGTATAATTTTGCAGTGCATATAAGTTTGAGTTGGAAGCTATTTTCTTTTAGGTCTTGATGCCCTTCACTCTAAGCTCTTCTGGTTTTTAAGGATTGTGTTGAGAAGTCTGCCATAATTCTAATGAGTTTACATTTGTTAGCACTTCAGTATTTTCTCTAACAGTTGTTGATATTCTCTCCTTATTTTGGACTTTTAAATTTTTCACTACAATGTGTCATATGAAGTTTTTTCATGATGTTGGCTATCTGGAGTTTATATGACCCACCAATTTATATTTAATCTTTTTTCTATATGTGGAAAGTTTTTCACTATTTTTCTATAAGAAGATTTCTTAAAATGAAATGTGTGTTATCTTCTGATTTTTCACTAATTCCAATTGCTCTTAGATTAGTTTTCTTTATGTCATCAATCAGCTCTCAGAACTATTTTTTATGTTCTTTTGTTTGTAAGTTGTTTTTTTTTTAAGAACTAGTCTCAGACATCAGCCCTATCTTACAGTTCTCATATTTTATCTTCCCACTGGACATTTGTGATGCTCATACTTTCCATATAATTTTTAATCTCTTGGATTTCTGTTTTATAGCTTTTCATGGACTCTAATTCTTTGCTAAACTGGTCATTCCTCTTTTTTATCATTTCATTTATCTCAGAGAGCTTTTCATTAGTATCTTCTGTAGACTCACTGATTGTGGGGTTTTTTACTTAACTCTGATACCTACTGAGTTCATCTACTTTGAGTTCACTGAGCACCTCATTGATATGATTTTTTAAAAATCTGTTATCCTTTTGAACAACTGACTAGTGTATTTTTTTATTTCCTTCCCTTTAATTCTCCATGTATCTTCTTTGGGTGTGTTTGGAGTTTCTGAAGTCATTTTATATTTTATTGCTTTGTCTTCTCATGTTTCCATTGTTTTAATTTTTATTTTGTCATGTTTTTCTAAGGTTTAAAGATGCTTATAGTGGAGAAACTTGTTGCTAGTATGGAGATCTCTTTATTTTGAATCTGCTTTTTAGTGCCAGGACAGGAAAATGCTATGTATTTGACTCAGCACCCAGTTCTCTGGAAATGGACCACAGTATTGTTAACACACAAAGATAATCTCGCTGTTGGCATACAGAGAAAACCCTTTTAATACTAACAACTTAGATACTAAATCAGCAACAATAACCTCAAAGACAACATGGATATTGACATACTATAAAAACAAATAGTATGCCACTCATAACTGTGGAAAGAAGATCTGTAATTATAGCATAAACAATAAGACAAACCAAATATTGACATACAGAAATATATCTACTAAATTTAACAACTATACTAACAAAAATAATTCAACAGTAATATCATATAGTTAATTATCTAAAGATGAGCAAAGCTTAAATGTTGTACTACTAAAGATACAGTGGGGAGGTGAATGAAAGAAACAAAATGAAAATTTGAAAAATTAAGCAATAGACAACGAAGAGCAGAGAAAAGTGAGTTAACAGATTGTATTAATGAGTAAGGAAATTAACAGAATTAGATAAAGGTAACAAAAAGAACAAAGAAGAAAAATTTTTATAAAGGAAAAAAAGAATGAATAAAGAAAATAACACAAAAGGAATATAATAAAAAATTCTTTAAATCCTTAAAAAACAGTGAAGAAAGAAAAAAACAATGTGTACAGATAATTTTTGTCTATTTTTGCATGAGTATTTTCTTTGCGTGATCTGCAGCAAGTCATGATTTTCTCAGCTTTACAACCTGTGGTTTTGTGAAGGACAGGGACTCATGTCTTTCTCAACCTTACTTTACACCCCTCAGGTGGTCACAACTAGCCTGAACCCTCTCTATGGAAGTCTCCCATGCCCATCTCTGACTCGGTCACTGTGGGAGGGTAGCCCTGTGAACTCTATAGTGAAGTTGCTGTGTAGTTATTCTTTGGCTCAGACTTAAATAATCAACTCTTTCCCTAAATGATACATGATCAAACAATCTCTGACAATATGGTGGGCATGGCAATGGATTCCTTTTGCAATTGTTGCCTGCTGCATGAAAAGAGTCACTTTTAGGGTGAAACCGTCCTTCTATTTTTGTAGTTTACATTAGCCATCGGCATTTCTTCAGGCTGAAGAAATATTTTTCTATGGAGTCCCCAACCCTGAGGTCTTACCTCATGTCTGCAGAGGCAGGTTCCCCTTCTCAGGCGGAGAAGTATGTTCTAGACTGCTTCATTTTTTTTCTTTGCCCTAGGATCCATTTCTTCAACTTCTCTGCAGCTTCTAATTTTTCTGTCAGTTCTTTCCCAATTCCCAGAGTGCTCCCCACTTCTCTCATTATAATTTTCCAACTTTTTGGATTCTGGGTACCACAGAGGCTTCAATTTACTGTTGTTCACTACTCTGCCATTTTTTTCTCAGAATGCATATATGATTAACTATAATCCATGACAGTTTTTATTCAGCTCTTTTTTTTTTTTTGGTACTGGGGATCGAATTTGGAACCTTGGGCTTGCTTCAGGCAGGTGCCAGAACCTTGAGCTTCCAAGGCAGGCAGCAGCACTGCTGAACTACATCCCCGACCCTATTCACCTTATTTTTGAAGAATTGAATCAATTTTTGAGAAACTCTTCAGTTATATTTTCAAATTTTTATTTAAATTAAGCTGTGAGTGCTTGAGGATATACTATATTATTCTTTGAAGTTTATTGCATGTCCACAATATTTCATAATTTTAAAAACTGTATGAAAGAACCTAGGTCCTTACTTTTATATTTTAGCTCTTGAAATAGTGAAGGAAAACTTTAATTTTACAATAAATAAAAATAATAGTATTTGCATTCACCTCTAAAGTGGATGAGAAAAGGAGAGGAAATAAGAGAAAATAATGCAATAATTTAAAACTTACATTAACTATCTCTGAAAAACAAAAAAAGTTGTAATAGTAAACTTTAAATTTACATATTCCTACTGTAAATAATTATTTCTTCTGCGGTGTATTGGATTCATCTAACATCTTCATTCCTTCATTTTTTTTTGCTCTTCCACCATATATATATATATATAAAAGTAAACTTCCTTAAGTTTAAATCAAATTACAGCACATCTTCAAGGAAAACATTTTAATAAATTTTCACAATCTCTTGCAAGATCCTTAGTTTTAACTTTTTAAAGAACTTTAATGTTCTGGCTGCAATGGAATAATATGATGTTATCTTCGTTTTATCATAAACTTCAGTCTGTTTAACCTTTGTTCCCCTAAGTTGGTAAAAATGAATTCCTTTGCACTTACTATATCGTTTTTCTTGAAAATATCTTCCTGTGAATCTTACTGAGGCACATATTTCCCACATTGAAAATATTAATAGCCAAATTGTATGTAATTTACTCAGAAAAGACTTCCACATCAGCCTTTATAAAATCAACCCATGAGTTCATTTTAAATACATCATTTTTTCCATTGCATTTAATAGTAACTATAATTATTATATATTTATCATATACTTGTATATATGTGTGATATAAATTTTTCATGCATATATTCTGTATACTTAAAGTTGAAGCAGATTTATTCCTGTCTATTAACTAAATCTATTGCTGTATCTTCAGATTTCATACACATAGAATGCCAACTGGGTGTCCAAATTAGGATATACACAATTTTATTTGGGGTAACCATGCACTAATTTAAAAATAAATTTCTTAGCCTTATTTAAAACTGTTGGCCGATAGAATTAAGTTCTTTCAAATTCAATATAAATGATAATGTTTTTTGAAACATCTGGGCAGGATGCCCAAAGACAGATGACATCAATGAGTAGGGGTTTTCTATTCTTTCTCTCTCCTCCTTTGTATCACAGAGTAGCATATGTATATTTTTGAACATAAGCTCTCAACTTGGTTGTAGAGGACCCTGATAAAGGAAACCCCTTTAAAGGATGATGAAAAAGAACTGCCAAGTTCCTAATGCTCATCAAATACATTTTTTTCACACAGGGTCATTTACTTTAGCTTCTTCCCATAAGAAAAGAGTAACTGTGTCATGACTTCTATTTTGTTATTAATGCGTAAAATTCTTAATGCTCCTCAAATAATTATTACAATAGAGCCAGGGATTTAGCTCAGTGGTTCCACCACCTGCTGTGCAAGGGTAAGGACCCAAGTTTGATCCCCGGTACCAAAGATAAATAAATAAATAAATTATTACAATAGAATGAAATCTAAGTTAAAAGAAGTTAAAGATAGAAAACTGTTACATTAATTTACTTTTTAATTTAATTAATAAAGTATTTTAACATAATTTGAGGTTCTAAAAAATAAAGGAAAAAATTCCAAGTTCCTTAATTTCTTCTCACAGATTCTTCTATCATTAATATCTTACATCAATGTAGTACATTTGTCACATCTGAGCCAATATTGATGATATGTTAGTAACTGAACGGTATAGCTCATATTTTGATTTACACTTTGCATTGTATATTACAAAGGATTTGACAAATGTATAATGCATGATTGATGCATTTTTAAATTCTGAGTTAATAAAAAAGATAAAAATATTAGTGGGGAAAAATGTGTGTTACATTTATTTAATTATGGCTTATGATATCTCTCCTTATTAGAATATAAGCCCCTGAAAAACGGGCTTTTATAAGCATGTTTTATTTGCTACTGTATTTGCAATGCCTAAAGCAATTTCTTGCATAGACCAATAAATATTTGTTAAATACACAAATGTGAATTTGAAAACAAAAGTTGGATATTCTTGAATTAGGGTCCACATGCTTTAATGCAAAATAAAATGAATGGGTTGAATAAAACATTTTAAACTATATTTATAAGTCTCAAAAACTTTGGTACGATGGGGAGAACAGAAAAAATTTAAAAAATATGATTGAGCATATAGGACATAAGCCAAATTAATTCAGAATACAAAGCATACAAATTCAAGATTATCAGAAGATGAAAGAAAGCACTGAAAGAATTGAAAAAGTAGTAAATAGCTGCTGTTTTGCATCCTGAGTCCATACACGGTCTGTGTGTGAGGGTTATTCTCCAGGCTGGTGCTTTGGGGAAGTGTTAGAAACTTTAAGAGGTGGGTCCTAGTAGGAATCTTTCAGATCTTTGGGGCCATCCCCTTGAAGGGATTCTGAGAACTTGATCCATTCCTTTTCCTTTTCTATCTCACTTCTGAGCCACTAAATTAGCAGTTTAGTTTCATTGTGCTCTCACATGAGGCACTGCCATAGGACCAAGCAACAGGGCCACCCAACTGATCATGAGCTGAAACCACTGAAACTCAGAATCAAAATAAACCTTTTATCTTTGTACATTGGTTATCTCATTTAGTTGTTATAGTAACAAAAACTATATTTTAATTAAAATATTCAACTGGTGTAAAATTATGATGAAACAGTTTGATAAAGCAAACTTTGATAAGCAAGAAATGATACCAATATTCTTAAATTGGCTAATATGAGGTGATTTAAAGTGTTACAAAGGTGTGGGGAAGGGTTGAAGAAAAGGAAACAGACAATATAAAATGCAGCCATAGGAACAGTAGGACTAGGAAGGTCAGAAGCACTGAGACACATGAGAGAGAGAGAGAGAAGAGACAGACAGAGAGAGAGAAGAGTCAGAGAGAGAGTGTGAGAGAGAGAATATGAAGATGACAAATAGGAACATTCTCACTTTTCTAAGATTAACACATTCAACACAAAGCATTAAGGCAGAGTAAGTTATTTGGAGAACCAAATACCTCAACTGCTTTCCCATTCTCTGGATCTTCTGCCAGTATTTCTTTTTGTTCACAACTCACAATGAACTGGCGAAATCAACTGATGTGACCAACAAGGGTCATTGTATTGGTCATAGAATAGGGCACAGAAAATGTAGTGACAAATAGAAGATATCCATTTCGGTCTTGGTATTTTGTTTCTAGAAAACATCCTTGCTCTTTGTTGATTTTTTTTATTCAAGTTTATTGGTACAGTTTAGGTATACAATATGATGACATTCATCATTGGGAATTTGTACCTTTACATGATATATCTTGGTTCTTATTTTCTTTCCCAATCTAATGCCATCACTTCTACCCTTCCACCCCTCACTATTTACAAAAACTTGGTTTCCATTTTTTTTCTTTTCTAATATTTATTCCTTTCTTTTCTTTCCTTTCCCCTACCCCTGTCACTTCCTCTTCCCCTCTGCACCTTTCCTTCCTATTTCACATTATCTATTATACATTTTGATCCTTATTTACACTTTCAGATTCTCACACCATAGAAACTATTTGGTATTTACACATGTGCATCCTATTTATTTCACTTAATAGTATCACCTCAATGTGCATACATTTAGCTATAAATGTCTCTAATTTCTCATTCTTTATGGCTTAGTAGTACTCCACTCCATTTTCTTAAAAAAATCTTCTTTATCCAGCTAATGGGCAATTGGACTGTTTCAAGTTTGAGATATTACAAATTGTGCCTCTATAAACATGGATGCACATGTATTTCTGTGGTGTGATTATTTTAATTCATTTGGGAAGATACCCAGCAGGGGAATAGCTGTGTCAAATGGGACCTCTAATCCTAGTTTTTTTGAGGTATCTGATTTCCACAGTGGTTGCACCAATCTGCACTTCCACCAAAAGTGGAGAAGGAAAAAAAAAAAAAGAGTGGAGAAGGGCTCCTTTTTCCCCAAAACCCCACCAGCATTTGTTAATTGGTTGATTTCTTGATAGCAGCCATTCTTTCTGGGGTGAGGTGGAATCTCAGCATTGTTTTCATTTGCATCTCTAATGGCCAGTGATGTTGAACATTTTTACAAATCTTTATTTGCTGTTTCTACTTCTTTGTTTGAGAAATGTCTGTTCACTTCAGATGCCCATTTTTGGATTGGTTCTTTAAATTTGGGGGTCTGATATTTTTAAGTTCTTATATATTCTGGATAGTAAACCTTTGTCTGAGGAACACCTGGTAAAAATTTTTTCCCACATTGTGGGTTGTTTTCTTCACTCTGTTGGTGGTTACTCTTGCTGTGCAGAAGATTTTAAATAAGATGAGATCCCAGTTGTTGATTCTTTGTTCTAGTTCATGTTTGACTGAGCTTTTGTTTGTGAAATCTTTTCCTACACCAATGTCTTCAAGAGTTCTACCTAACCTCTCTTTCAGCTGGTTTAGTGTTTCTGTTTTAATATTTAGATCTTTGTTCCATTTTGATTTTAGTTTAGTGCATGATGAGAGATATAGGTATAGTTTTCATCTTTGGCACACTGAAACCCAATTTTTCCAGCACCATTTATTAAGGACCCTATCTTTCCTCTAGTGAGAGTGTTTGACTCCTTTGTCAAAGATAAGGTGGCTGAGTGTGTCTGGAGTTTTTTCTTAATCTTCTAATCTGTCTACTGATCCTTGAGTCTGTTTTTTTGCCAGTACCATGATGTTTTTATCATAGTAGCTTTGTAGCATATACCCTCAACACAAAGGACACACTGTTATCTATTAGTTACCATATCCTGTGGGGTGTTGGCAACTGGGCTACATTCTCAACTGAAACATAAGCTAATATTTTATATTATGTAAAATCTTTCATATCAATGAATAAATGACAATGAGGAAAAATATAAAGTAACATAAAACCATAGCTACTTTAAGTAATTATAAGTCTTAAATTGATATTCATATTTTTTCTATCATATACCTTATATTTACTTTAGCCTCTCCAAGCACTTAGGATGAAGCTGATTCTTTATGTGGCTAAATGACAAATTTTACTTTAACTTCTGAATGCTTGCTAACTTTATCCTTAATAGCTTTAGTACTTTTTCATCAACAAGAAATTATAAGAGGTGCACTGATAAATCCTCTAGGTTCCCGCCTTAGTCATCTTAGTGTGTAGCAGAGCAGCTAATTTTCTCCTTAGTAATTTTGACCAAGCAGCCACCTACTTCAATGATATTCTTCTTGTTCATTGGTTCAGTGGTGTGCAGAGCCACTAATTGGTGGAGACATGTCTCAGCTTCCACATGAATAGTGTCATTGTCATATTACAGGATGGCAGCATTTCTCCAATACACAACGGAACCTTCAAATCTGTAAAACCAAATGAATATAATACTAAGAAGCCCATTCCCATCTTCTATGTCTCGATTTGTAGGTCTATATTTCTACCTATGGGAAAGACTGCATCATATATTGACCACCAAAAATGAATTATTTAAGAAAGCACTGCATCTCATGGAGAGTTGTGTGGCAGCTGGTATTGAAATTGAGCATTCTATGGGTCATAACATAATTCTGTCAAACCAGCTGGTCTTCGATTTTGGACCACATGGTAAAATGGTTCTGTGAGTGTGAACCCTTGTCTGTACTCCCTTTGTTAAACTGCCTAATTACCAGGAATGCTGTTTTAATAGGAAATCATGACAATGGATACATAATGTCTCTGTTAAAAGCCTTGTGAGTAGAAGTATATTTCTCCAAATGGGAAAAAAAAAGTGATTGTTTCCTTCATGACAGTAAATGTCCCATGTAACAATGATAGATATTTGTTTTTCAAAATGAGCACACTCTCAATAAATGGCTACAAAACTGTCTAGGGAAGATATAATAAATGCAATTGTGACTACTTTGTTGTGTTCTATTTCAAAAAGAGCATTTCATTTGAATATATATTTTGATATCAACTGGCTTAGATTTAGACAGTATGATATAATTTCAATTTGAATGAATTAGACTTGGATATTTTCTTTCGTATGTGTTAAGGACCACCTTACCAGGATATCTATTTGTTCTATCTTCAAGTATATCCTGTTGAATTAGTAATTAATATTGGTACAGCCCTAGGCCAAAGATCAAAAAGAATGAATCAATATATCAATATAATCAATCACAGTTAAGTTTACTATTTTGCTTTAGCAATAAAAATCACAACAAAGGAATTGCAAGAAGAGTGTGTGAACTAATGTTAAATGTCATGGAGAGCACTCAGGAAAAGCAGAGGTCTATTATAGGTTAGGTACTAGAAAAAAACAGGAAAGAAATTTAATTGGTGTGTGTGAGTGCATGTGTGTATACATGTATATACACATCCATATATCATAGTATCTAGCTTAAATATATATGTATATATACATATATACAATACAAGTCATTTTTGTAGTCTCATAGTGATTCAATTGCACTAGGATATTTTCAAACATCATTGCAACATTGCAATGATAATAGATTGGAATAAATTGGCCTTGTTTGGGACTTGTAACCTTGCTCCATCATGGCTATGGAAAGTCCTCCTGACATTTACATTCTGTGATATAGTTCATGTCAGATAGGAAACACTGCACACTAGCTGTTTGCTTCCTATTGCCAACTAGATTATATAATAGGTATTTTTCTTCTTTCTGAATCAACTGTTCTGTGTATGAGCAGCTAAAGTCAGGGTTAAGTCAGTCTGCAGGGATTTAATTTGTTGAATCCATATCCAGTTGAATTTCAGAATATGCTTGATGAGAAGGTTGTCATCTCTATCTAAAGATTTTCCTTTCCATTCTTTTTTTTTAGCATGATGACTCCTTGAATTATTTATCATGACATATTATCTTTGCTAGTTGAGCAGGATGCCTTGGTCAGCTATGATACATGCACTTGCAAGAATGAAGGGCTCATGTGTCCATGCAATGGGTTATGAAGCTAGGGTAGCCACTAGAAATCCCCATCACAAAAGTATGCTTCAATATCCATTTGACATTCTTATAGTCAGTTGACCTTTTTTCAAAGAAATTACATACCTGTGTAAGTGCAGTACTAAATCTGCAAGTCTTCTTCTGTTAATGAACAAAACTCAATGTCTATATAGTAGCTTATGAAACTATGTGAGTAGCTTTCAGTAAAAACTGACTTTGTAGTTCTCCAAAATATTAATATTTAATTGATTATGTTTTTCCTAGGATCAGAAGCAAAATCTAGACAAACTTTCAGGCTTGTATTTTTGGACTATTGAAAATGTAGCTGACACATTATATATGAGGAGTGAGTGAGATTCTTTTCTTCCTAGAAGCTCCTGAATAGGTGATATTTACTCACTTTGGATATTTTTTCATATCTTATGGAGGAAAATATTTGACACTGGTTTTAGATATATGAAAGTCTCTAACAAATCCCTCAAATACACTAAGCAGAAGTATATATTGTCAGCAAGGCAAGCCATGTCTCCACATAATATGGTGTATTCATCAGTCAGAGATATTTGCAAATACAAGTATTGTTTATTACTGTGAGAACAAGTCAGTTACCAGTATCTGAATCCAAATCTCTTAGGTAGGCTGAGGCAAAAGAACTGCCAGTTGAACTTTCACCTGAGCAACTTCATGAAACTCAGTTTCAAAAAATAAATAAACAAAAGGGCTAAGGTTGTGGCTCAGTGGCAGAATATTCCTGAGGTTGATCTCAAATATCACGAAAAGCAAGAAAAGCAACAAAAATAAAAACAATATAGAAAGGCCAATCATTACAAAGAGGTAGAAAAGAATGATAATAATTATAATAACTACCAAGTCAAAAAGAAATACGGTTGATTTGGAAAAAAAATCTTGTTTTATATTTTTGAGTGGATACTATCTACTTTGTCATGACATCTTGATTTGAGAATATTGAGTAGTCTTTCATTTCTGAGTTTTGTGTACTTCTAGACGATTTCTATGAATACTCAACATGTCCTCCCCAAAACAAGGTGTAACAATCCACAGAAAGCAGGGGTGGTATGTAAATCCAAGTAATAGTAGTTCGAGTTTTACAATTATGCTGGTTTTCAAGAGTACCATAACAAAATCATGTTCACTAAGCTTAAAGGAAGACTTTATTTGAGATCACATTCAAGAGGTAATTTTGCATGTAACAGAACACAAGGAGACATCTCAGGTAAGTATATTAGAAAGGCTGATAATACCTGTTGGTGATGGATCTGATCACCGTTTGCATTTGCAATTTTCAGTCACATCATCTTGCAATTGTGAAATACCATGTACCACAATGCAAATTCCAAATGCATGGTGTACACTGCTAGGAAGGAAAAGGTGAATATCCAGTGGATGCCAGAGAGGGTGATTTGGCAATTCTAAACTACGTCAGAGATAACATATTCCTCCTAAGGAAAAGCAAAACAAAACAAATCAAACACCATTTTGTTCTCAGCTTTAAACAATAGGTTCTTTGTTTTTTCTGGTGGTGATGGTTTACATATATTTATATATGTAAATAACGGCTTAAACATAAATGAATACATTGCTATATAAATGTGTTTGTGAGTGTGTAAGTTACAAATATGTAACATATACAAAAAGTACAAATTACTGTAGTTTAGAACATATCCATTAAATCATTATTTTCTCTGTGCATGTTAATTCAAAGAAATCCAACGTAATTTTACTACACTTTCTAGTTTTATAAAGCAGATACTAAATGAACAAGAATATCACATCCATTTCATTTTGGAGGTCATACTCTTGAAGTAATTCTTTATGTACGGCTTTTTTTAACATTGGGAGGAAAAACTATTCCTTTCACACTCATTTCTTGAAGCAAAGATATTGTGAAATGTAAGGATAATAATGAAAATATTTCCAGCAAAAGATGTGCTCATTGTAAAGCTATATTTACAAATAAGATATATTTTGAAAATCTCAAATTTTGACTTACTTCATAATATATTCTAAATTTTTGACATTGGAGAATCAGCTCCAATTTTCATCATTGCTCCATGAGGTGTTTTTCTTTTTCTTTCTAATTTCTAAGGCATCGTTTTCTGATCTAGTGTAAAATTTTAAGTGAGACAAATAGTACAAAAACAGCATTTGCAAGTATCCATATTTAATCTTGAACAATGTACAGTAAAACACAAATTTTAAAAGGTTCTTAAATATTGATGCATAGACTTCCAAAAATATTAGCTATAAAATAATAGCAAGGAAAGCATATATTAGAATAAAATGGACAATTTTTTATTTTCAGAAGATAAACAAATGTCAGAATTGGAGTCTTTAAATTATTTACTAAATAGTAGACACGTGGTCTAAAGCAATCAGCAAATAAATATTAAGATTCATTTTTCTTCAGTCATTTTATCTTATGTCTCAAAATAAGGTAATTTTTAAATGTTTTAACAAAATATATTATTGATGACCTTTGTTTTGATAAGTATAGTTTAATAGAAATTTTCAACTTGAAGGCATTTGAAAATTTTATAATCAACCTGAAATAAATGAAAAATGGGGAATATTGCACTTGTAGAAATTAATTGTCAGTAGGAAGTTTTAAGAAACTCAGCTAAACTTGTCCTTGTTTAACCATTACATCTTCTAACTACAAGTATTCTTTTTGCTTTGTGAGAAAAATGTCTTTGAGAAGAAAAATTGATAGCATGTTTTTCAATCAACAGTGAGAAAAGATAAATTGACAACTTTAACCATACTATTTATTGAACATATATGTGCAAAGAAGATTCATTTTGAAAATGTCATTGATAAGAAATTGTAATATTATTCCTCATTACTCCAACAGATAATTACATATGCATGTTTTTCACTCTTTCCAAAAAGCAAAATTGTGTAATCCCTTTTACTTATACGATAATTTCATTACTTTCATATTAATGTGTTCTTAATTTACTGGCATATATATTTATGCATAAAAAATTTTCACTATATTTTTTTCTAAATTTTAATATTTTATTTCTTGAGCATAACTAAAGATAATATAGTGTTGTGTTTAGATTCCTCTAATCATCCCCTTTTGGAATCAAACGTGAAACTTATGCCACTGGTTGTAAAGTGTTCTTCAGTTTAAATAAAAGCCTGTTTAGCATTTATTTACCTATAATAAAGTTTGAAGAACACAAAATTTTATTAAATTAGGCCAAATAGATGTTATTTTCTAAAAAATTCATTGAATATGCAATACAATGTTCACCCAGACTTAATTATATACTACATTAATTTTTCTTTTGGAAATTGATCTAGAAAAATCTTGTAAATTGTAATGTTTTTGCACTAAATACATTCTTGAGACTATAAATATTCTGTGTGATGAATTCGTTCCTGGAAGAATTTCAATGTCTTTAAGCCTTTCACGTTTTCTTAGATAAGTCATTTAACAAAAAGAGTTAGTTATGGAAATTTTTTTTTGTATTAAATTCTTTATTGGTACATTGTAGGTATGCAACACAATTACATTTCTCATTGGGAATTCTACCTTTACATAATGCATCTTGGTTCTTATTGTTTTCCCATTCCTAGCCCTCCCTTCATGCCCTCCACCCTTCCCTATTTACAAAGACTTTATTTCCATTTTTTCCATTTCTCATCATTTTTC
>NW_004624777.1:15869985-15880105 GCF_000247695.1 Heterocephalus glaber
TATCTGGGAGATTGTTTCTGTTTTGAATTTTTCTAGAGCCTCATTCATCTGTTTTGTTACTTCCTGTGCTATCAGTTCAGGGTGTCCAGGTGGTTGATTATTAAACTTTTCCACCTAATTTCCCCCAGAAATTGCCTTTTGTGTGGTGGAAGTCTGGGTTTGTAACTTGCTTAAATGCCTTCTCATTTTTGTTTTTAGTGCTGTCCCTGGTTTAGTTCCTGGGTTGATATTATGTAGTTGTTTATTGTAAATATCTTTGTTGATCTTTTTAAAACCCTTATGGAATGATTGCTTCCCAGAGGTGTCTTCCAGATATAGCTGGTCTTTAGGTTTTGAGTCTCTAATGTCTCTGAGGCCACCTCATTTTCATTATACCAGGAAGGAAAACTGTTTAGATCAATCACAACACCTTAGCCCAAGTGATACAATCAGCAACACCATAGCATCAAATACCTCTTAAAGAATGACAATTTGTAGTAGTTATTAATCTATCACCTTTAAAAAATAAAGGACCTCCTTCAAGGTGTATCTCTGCTGTCAGAATCGACAAAGTCAGCAGCAGTATGCAGTTATAAGTCAATGAGGCTCAGTAAGCCAATCCCAGACCCATGAGATTCAGGCAGATATTTGGTTGCAAGTCCCAAGTTGAGCTCCCTGTCCCCCTGCAGCGTTGCACTCTGCAAGTTTCTATTGCAGGTTTCAGCTGCTTTTCCCCTGAAGAAAGTCTAGTTTCTGATGGGAGCTGATGATCCCTCCAACTTACCAATCACGGTGGTCTGGTGTGCATTTATTGCAGAGATTCCCTTCACTTTTCCAGTGAGCTTGTTTTCACCAGAGAGCCTGAGACAGGCACTCTCTCTGTTGTTCACTTATGGAGTTCAGGACAATGGCTTTTGTCCCCCTGTGCCTCTGCAGTGTGTAACCAAGTAGCTGCATAGCCAAAAGACCAGAGGCCGGGGCAGGGGGGAGTGCTTTTGGAGGTGCCCGCGAGGCCAAACTGTCAGCTGGTGGGCCTGCCCGGGGAGGGGGATCCTCCTCACCCTGTCCTGGTGGGCTGTCCTGGTGGCTGGTGGAGTAAGCCAGAGCAAGCAGGACCCCTGTACTGATAAACTTAATGGAAAAAAATTTCAGATTGCAGCATTTTCTTCATCAGTCCCCTCTTACTATTATATGTTTTTCTTTGCATATATTAATAGAACTGATCCTTATTATTTCTGTATTTCCAATTATTCCTGCTCACTAATGTATTTTTAACCACCAAATCAGTGCTCGCATGCTTTCTCAGTCATTGCTAGGCATTTGGAGAACCACAGAGCAGCTGAGCTGCCCAAGGCCCTGGACTCTGCCTGAAATGAATCAGATGACAATTTTCATTTTTCAAATCTCATGAGAGGTGACCAGGGAAGGACATTGTGGGTGCAGAGCTTTTAATATGAAGTTGCAGATCAAGTTAGCTGATGCCAATGAGATAGTAGTAGATGAATAACTCAGCACTTATGAACGAGTATTTTCTCTTTTGCAAATAAACTAAAGAAAGTAAAATCTACAAATGTGTATATATTTATGATGTGAAAAATACTTGAGTTAGAGAAAGGGTCTATTTGGGGGCTCATATCATTTAATTATAAAATCAGGTATTTTAAAAATTATATTTAGAGACTAGTCTGTAGACATCAATATTAAAAAAACTCTAGGACTATAGAATTTAAAATAGACACTTTATCATTTGCTTTAAAAATAAATGTTAGAAAAAATAATAAGATGTATAGTTCATAGCAAATAAAATAGAAGAGTATTACGATACATTAGGAAGTTTAATTATATAAATATGTTTTGGGATTTTATGAGGTTTATAGAATGATTAATCGTTCTAAAGTTTGAACATGTAGGGATTTTTCTCATATTGATTACATGCTTATTTTGCTTACAATTCAGTATTTGTTTTTTATCCGTTGCCTTGTTTTTTTAACTTTTAGTACATATTTGCACTACGTAATGATTACTTTCATTTGTGAAATGATTCATGTACATAACGCATCTCAATTCTTTTTTTTCCCTTCTCCTCCACCTCTCCTTTGTTTTTGTCAACATCAAATTTACTTATTTATAAGTCCTTATAAAGTTAATTATCATACATAAATATTAACAACCACATTAATAGCCCAAAAATATAGAAAACAATTATACTAAATCAAGATATACTTTTATATAAAATAGCCGTGCTGGAGTACAATAACCTTTATAATTTTACATTGTATTCTTTAAAATGATACAATTGAATTATATGAGAACTTTTTATCCTCTTATTCAGAGTTATTGGCATTTTTGGTTTTATACTTGTTAACATTTAATGAAATAATTGTCAAATTCTTATCAATTCAGTTATGGCATTGACAAATCAAAATAATCTATAATGTATCAAATTGGAAAGCAACTTTTTTATTATTTCTTAATCCTAGCATGTTGTTATCACCAACTAGTAACCAAGATACCCCATCAAGATACATTGAGAAAGTTGTTAATTTTATAGTAACTATGTTGCTATATATCACTTTCAGAATTATTTTTGTCAGGATTTCATAAACCATTTTATAGAAACATAAAAAGTGAAAAAGACAAAAGGTGATTGAAACTAAGTTTCATAAGTGATTAAGGGAAAGAAAAAATACTATTTCTGCATTTTTATAATATTTTACAAATTATATTTCAGTTAGGTTTTTATGATTTTTGAATTTTGTGTAATGCTAATTAAATAGATGGAATAACAATGACTGAGTTCTAAAGACCTTTCTAACCACTGTTGGATAGCATAAATCTGTGATGAGTTTACATGTTAGAAAATAATCTGCCCTTGTTATTTCAAGTGAAGACAGAATTTTTCAGAACAGAATTTTTCACTTTCTAATAATGGTTTAGCAAAATGTCAATGAATAATTTTTATGAAAGTTTATAAAACCCAAAATGTGTTGTTATATTTACAGAAAAGCTAATTATAACATAAGTTTCATTTTCATTGACCTATAAACACAGACGTTTTTATGGAGAATCTTTGATTCAATGAGGATTCATTGAGTGTCAAAGCAAAGACACTATTTTCGCCACTAGAATCCTGTATTGAGGGGAGAAAAATGACAAAACTTTTCAGAATGACAATCGATTCTAATGTTGAAGATCAAATACGTGATTGTGCAAGTGTGCATGGGTGTGTATAAACACTCATTTACTTTGCATTTACAACATTTACATTTTATTTTTATTAAATATTTCACTTTATACATCGTATAAATATATGAAATAAAAATACATAAGAGCTGAAGAGAAATAAGCAGAGAAATTTCAAATTAGAGTGAACAACATGCAGAGATGCTCTGAGGTGAAAGGGAAAGGGTAATAGATCTGGCGAAAGCACAGCTGACTAAAGCTGCTGCCAGAGTGATGAGTGAGTTCAGGAGATGACCTCAGAGAAGTAACAGGAGCCAGATTACAGAAAGACTTATCATTCATGGAAAGGTCTTCGACTCTCATTCTGATGCTCTCCGATTTGCATTTTAAGAGGATCACTCCAGTTATTACATTGGAAATATATGAAAGGCAGTCAAGGGTAGAAACAGTACCCTAAAGAGGAAACTATTACAATAACACATGAAGTGATGAAAATGTGGCTTGGGCCCGGGTCGTGCTTGATGATCAAATTCTAGATCTACATATAAAATGGTTACAGGGTTTAAATTAAAAACTGAGGAAAGTGCAGTATATTATGAGGCAGATATCCGCAAAACAACAACAACTACAACAAAAACCTATTCAGGCAAAGGGAACTTCAATTGTCAATTCCTCGGCAATGGAATGCACATGGAGTACAGGAACAGTAAGGAAGGCAGTGTGGCTGAAGAGGAGGGAATGGAGGAAGGACCAGGAGCCCAGGATGCAATGAGGTCAGAGAGACCAGAGGGCTGGACAGAGCAGGGCAGGGTAGGGTGAGAAGAAGGGGAGAAGTTGAAAATAACACTGAGTAGCAAAGTTGAGCAAGTATGGAGTAGAGTAAGCAATTAGACAAGGCAGGAAGTTTATTGTTTTAGAGAACATCATTTAGCTTTTAGTGCCAAGTTTGAACTGTAGAGGGGTTGAGTATGCTGTTTGCTGGCCTGGTCTAAGTTTTGAGGGAACCTGTCTGACAATGTAAGTATATAAGTTACCAGCATTTAGGATCAGATAGGGAGCAGAATAGAAAGAGGAATGGTCCCTGAATGCTCTCTGATTTGCATTTTTCAGAGGTTAAGGAAATGAAAAGTCAGGAAAGTAAACTAATTAAAATTTAATCTATTTCATGAAGTCACTTGACAGTAGGTCTAGTGCTTTGGTTGATTTTTAAGTGATTCCCTAGACATAGTATATCTCTGAGTATGTGGCTTTCCATACTATTTTGTAAAGTGTCTTAAAACATAGAAAGTATTTGAGTAAGATGTTAAGAATCAAATTGCTCTTGTGCTTTCTGGAAGAATAAATGAAAAACTAATTTTTTTTTAAAGAAACCTGTAGGTTTGGGAACTTGAGAAATGGGGAAGGTGCAGTACTTTTAAAAGGATGCATTTCTATATTTCTGAATTTTGAAAAAGATAAATATAGTATCTCTTCAAAAGTAAAACAAAAATATTGAAGTCATAATTACATTCTTAATATTAACATTAGATGATTTTTCAAGACATATTTTCCTCTTAGTTTTAAATCTAAAATGAAATTTAACAACTTACAAGATTGAGTGCATTAAAATGCCAATATAAGTTGATTAAGATTAGGTGATTTTCTCATTTTTATACAATATATATTCACAATGTAAAGATGTACACTTTTAAATACCTGTTAGCAAATATTTTTCATTCTTTACAAAGCAAGATCCAGTTATCTTGTACAGTCATGTATTTTCCATTAGCTTTGACTCCTTTAAAGGCAAGTCGAAACACATTTGAAATGCTTGGCTTTTTCTGCATGAGGTGATTTTAAAGTTAACACACTGTTGCTTGTCATGCTTTCCACATTTATAAGCCTATTGCTAACTATTTTGTTGTTTAAATAAAAGACTGCTCTGACAATTAAATGGAGGTTCACTCATGCTTCACTGCCATATCTGATTATCATCAACTCAAACAGAAACAGAATGCTGAAATTACTAGTTTGAGTCTGCATCAGGGTGGCCTTATTATACACACCAAGGTGAAAGTGTCAACTCTGAAGAATGTAATTATATAATTTAAGCCACGGTGGTGGCAAGGTTAAATCCTTGCTTTACAAACCTTAAGAAAAAAACTACAGATTCTAGCCCTGGAAGTGCCTTTATGAATTTGACCTCCTATTTTTATTCCTTTTGCTAAGATTCACTTAGATAAGATTTTCCACACAGGTGTTAATTCAATAAAATATTTGGACTATTTATATTTCACTAGCTTTAAATAAACACTGTTTCCAACATTCAGAAGGCATGTAGCATATTTTTATATTTGGTGTCATTTAAGGAGATCAAGGGTCAAATATGTCAGAAGATATTTGAGGTAAAGCAACAAGCTGTTGTCAATAATTTTGACTTTCAAATTAAGTGTTAAAATCTGGTTTCCTAAGTACATTCTGAAGATTATTTCTAAAACTGAGTATCTTTAATATCTAATTATGCATTGAAAACTCAATTATCTCAATGCTTAATTTCACTTGAATATTTTTCTTAGGTCTTGACAATTCTAAAAATTTAATTTTAAGACTTTTGACCTTGTTTATACATTGATGTAGGAATAGAAATAATTTGTAGTTAAATATAAAAGTATTTATATGTATTTATATGTGAAAATATATCCTCATTTATATATCATAAAAGCATGATGCCTTTCAAGTACAAATCTTATTAAGCACAAAATCATTAATATAACATACTTTTAACACATTTTGTCTGGCACCTTCAAAAGTATGAAATTGTTCACTTCATTCAGATGTTATAGCTGAAGTGATGTAAATGGAATTTAAATATATTCCAAAGCCATGCAGATAAAGAATCACGTGAATAATGTAAAACATAGTGAAGAATTCAAGCAAAAAGAAGGAACTTCTCTGTAGTATTGTGTGCGTGGTGGTTAGTGTATGTATAAAAGTGAGTTATTCTGGGTAAAGGAAATGGAAAGAACAAAAGTAGAAAGTGAAGAAGGATGTTACACATTTTTCCATCTTTAGTTTGAGGATAAGGAGACATTTGCAAAAAAAGTTTGACTAGAGTAAATTTTAAAAAAACACAGTGTAGATAGCATACCCTCGGGCTATATAAATAACAATGAAAATGGATTTTTGTAAATAGCAAAATTATTCATCGTTATAAAAAGATGAATAATTTATGCATTAGATCTTTACCTTAAGGTAAAACAAATACATTTTAGAAGTTATTTATTTTAAGGAAAAAAAGATAAAATATTAAAAGATAAAATGCAAAATGTTTAATTTTTAAAAATAACATTTTATATATATATATATATATTTCTGAAAAGGTCAGATCATTTTACATACTCATTTATATTTTTAAAGTTTATATAATATCCAAATATAATTGGAATTATGCTCTATTTCAAAAAGAATTGAGATGGAGAAAGAAAAATAGTAAATATTGAGTCTTTTATTTCAAAGACAGGAATTTGAAGTGAAGCTATGTCTGAGCTACTCATATGGGTCAAATTTTGTTGAGAGATTTCTTGAATACATTTATGTCTATACTTAAATATATGTCTTTTCCCATCCCTTTACTTGCTCTTATAACTCCATCTCAATTTATACCTGTATATCTCTCTGTATTCCTATTATTCCTATTAGTTATCCCACAAAATATGATGTTCAACAGTATATTCAACAGCTTGTAGATCCAGAAAATTTCTTTTAACTGATGAATACAGGGAGGGAGGGAGGGAGGGAGAGATAATGGCATGGAGGTGGAAAATACTTCTCTGAAAATGTGACACAAGTATAATTATATACTAGATGAGTTTGTGAATGGGTGGCTGGGAGAGTGGAGGAGAATAAAATGACAAAACTTGCAAACTATTAGTTATGAATAATTTGTAAACATGAAGATCTCTAAAAATTAATTAGCAATATGGTGATCACATGATCTTAGATGTATTTTCCACTCTGTGGTCTTTTGTTAGTGAATATGCATATAATTATTTTCTGCCTTAAATCCCACCTGTGCTACCATCAATGGGACTGGAAGATAAGTTATAGACAATTAAGAAAGCATATTTGCATTAATAATGGGAATGTATACATGACATACTTCCAGAAGAATTATTTTTATATAACTTCTTAATATTTAGATAGATATTATTTGATCATATACTCATTTTAACAGCAACATTAGATCATGGTGTACATTTGAAAAATTCTCTTCAGTCTTAGCTAATAAATATTTTTTGTGAACAAATTGTAGGCAGAAATATTTCTCTATTTTCTGGTACAATGTAACACAAAGGAAGGTCATATCTGTTCTATGTGAAATGAATGAATAACCATGACAAATGGATATTAATGGCAGGAATGTGCAATTCAAGTTTTGGAGGATTCTGTCCTATAAATTTAAAAAAATACAATTTAATTATACAGATATGGGGGTTCATGGAGGTGCCACAAATTGTAAGCAATTACAAAAAAATCATTGGTATAGTAGATATTTAATATCATATATCAGCCAGTGAAATGAGTGCTGGATATTTTTTTATTAGGTATATTCTCTGCCTCTTTGAGGTTTAGAATATAATAAGAATTAAGAAATAAAAATAAAAGTGCACATAAACTTCTGGTTGTGGTAAACACACTGAAAGAAATGAGTATATAACAGTGATTATTTCTAAATAAGTTTATACTCTTGAGTACTAGGGATTGAGTCCTAATCATATCTTGAGGGATATCAGCATCCAATAGTAGTCTCTTAGACTTATGAAAGGATATCCCTAAAACAAATATCATCAGTCCTAGTTCTACTGTTACTTGTTTTTTCCCACAAAATAAGGAATATAATATCTGACTGGTGTACAACAAACTTGGGTCCATATTTTGTGTTCTCCTTTTTAGATATTCTCTATTTATAAGTCATACATCTTAGAAATTTTTCAATCCCCATTGCCTTTTCTTCTTGATTTTGGGCCAGTCACCTTTCCAGCCAATGGAATCATCCAACTTAGCTCAGAGAGGGATGAACACACAAAGCTTATTAAGAAACCCACTAGGCCTTCTAAAACATTGTTTTCAAACACTTTTCTAATTGTATTGTATTTTTTTTCATAGATTATCTGTGTCTTTATCCATTAATTAATATCACATTTAACTAAGAATAATGTTGGTATTGTTGGTCAGGTCTTTAAAAATCCGCAATCTATATTTTAATTTATTTTCACATTTCCTTTAAAAATGCACCATAAAGTATATCTGTTTTTCTCACTCATTGGCAATTGTTTTTCTTTTATTTACCAATTCATTACAATTAATCTGCCTACTATTCAGGATCTATATATAATAACATTTGGCTATTATCATAAATATAAATGCTGAATTTATAAGACAAGACACATCAAAAAACAGTCATAGCATTTGAATATAACCATGTAACCATGACATTATTCCATAGATTAATGCATTTATATATACATATATATTTATTTATTCATATTGATTTGTGATATTTACTATTTTATATTTTTGTATGTCTTTTAAAAAATCACAAAACATATTTTTTTTATTTTTGCATACACTCATTGTAATTCATTTTAGACAAATTGGGTACATTCAGGGTGATATGGTCATAGACTAAAACGCATTTTAGGAGGAAGAATATTACTGATATTTTTTAAACTACAATTAACTGGTGATCATATCGCATGGAAGGTACTCAATGAAATAAGAGTTAAGAAAATTAAAATCATTATTTCATATGCAACTATTACATTTACAACAGCAAAACCTTTCATTGTCAAAATATTTATTAAAGACTTTCAATAAGTGTGTGTGTGTGTGTGTGTGTGTGTGTAATTGAGGCTATTACATGAACCCACCCTAGAAAAAGTATATAACCTTCTATAAATTGAGAGTTAGTTGAAGTAATATGTAAAATTTTTAGTTTACTACTGTCCAACAACACAGTCCACAATCATATGTGTCAATATAAATTTAAATTACTTAAAATTAAATAACTAAACATTTTTCAGTAAAGCTACAGTTTATTAGTGTTTCTCAGATCTACAAGTATTTTCACCATCAATAATGATGTGTTACAAAGGGCTTTCTTAAAAGCTCAATATTTTATGGGTACCATTGATCCTTTAAATGATTTCTAACAATTGTGGTACTTAAAAATGTCAGTTATTTCAGGATCCTTCACTTACACTACCTTAGCACACTGTCGCTGATTCTAACTCACACTGTGTCCCATTAGTGGGCTGCATCATATGAGGAAGAATATTAAACATTAGTTCTAGAACAATGAGGAATAGCACACATCATCTGCTGTTGCTCTGGAGGTGTGAGATACAAGGAATGGGCAAGATTTCTCAGAGTAGAGTCCTGCCCCTGAGTGCCAAGGAGCAGAGCACCCTTCCCAGTGCCAAGGAGTGGCAGCAGTGGCAGCCCCCCGCCCCATGAGTGTGCTGAGCCAGTTACCTGGATCCAAAATGCAGAGGTTCAGGGGGTCATAAAGGACATTATTCTAAGCTGCAGAAAATAGAGCAGAAGTGAACGACAGAAAGAGGGCCTCTCTGAGGCTCCTTGATGAAAATTGCACCCCACTGGAAAAGTGAAGAGAATCTCTGCAATAAAAGCACCCCAGATCACCATAGTTGGTAAGTTGGAGGGATAACCACCTCCCATTGGAACCTGGACTATCTTGAGGGGAAGGGCAGCTGGAACCTGTAGTAGAACTTTGCAGAGTTCAACTCAGCAGGATGTCAGGGAGCTCAATTTGGGCCTTGCAGAGAGAAATCAGCCTGAATTTCAGGGTATTGCTGCTAGCTTGGTGAGAAAAATTGACTTAGATCTGCACACTGCTGCCCACATTGTTGTGACAACAGAGTCATACCCTGAAGGAGGCCTGTTATTTTTATTTTTA
>NW_004624777.1:15889423-15910946 GCF_000247695.1 Heterocephalus glaber
GTGTTTGTAAATAGAGAAGGATGGAGGCAGTGAAGGGAAGGTAGGGGAATGGGGAAAAAATAAGAACCAAGATACATCATGTAAATGTACAAGATCCCAATGATGAATGTAACTGTATTGTATACCTAAAATGTACCAATAAAGTTAATTAAAAAAAGATTTCTCAGAGTATCATGATGTGACAAATTTATTCTAATTTATCCCCAAAATACAAATGAGTATTCTTTTAAGTGAAAGAATTATAGAGGTTAAAGAGAATAGCAGCACAAAGAAAATATATTCCAAGTGTTAACATGAAAATTAGGGCATAAAATTTATCAATAATATATTGCAAGAAAGCAACATTACAATTGGAAGACAAATGTGTATTTTCTTTTTTCAAATGTAAAGATTACAGGCTATTCACAACTATTTGAAAGAATGCTAAAAGAAAATTGGATAAGAAAAAGGAAGATGGATGCCTGGCTATAATAAATACAATCTAATGCATATAAGATGAATCAAAATTAAACAAAAACTAAGAACAGATGAATTTATATAGGATCACACTTAGGTGATAATGACTAATAGTATCTCACCTTTATCTTTCTTGTGACAGGAATCAAACTCAGGACCTTGCACTTGCCAGGCAGGTGTGGGACCACTGAGCTACATCCCCAGTCCAATAACTCACTTTTAATATGAATAAACAATTTCTTACTGAGATTTTAGTAAATGTATTATTAATGTCTTTGAATCTGTTTGTAGAATGTGTGAATTCATATACAATTTACATGTATATAATTTTGTCTTATTTTGAAATTATTTGTTCTCAGTATATTGTTTGGTTATTTTAGAAAATAAGAGATTTCTTCAAATGCTCATGACCAGATAACCAGAGATAGTGAGCCAGATTTGAATATTAGCATTAATACTTTTATGCTTGGAGAGGACACACTATTTTGTTGATAATGTTCTTTATAAAGTGGCTATTCCTTTCTGATATGCTAGGATGCATCATGCCATAAATGTTCTCAACATAATTCTTGTATTATTACTTAGGTTCTTCAGTCATAAAGAAATAACTGTTTGAATTTAGGCTGTGCCATTTACTACTTGTTTGACATTTAAAAATCAGTTGATTTTCTCATTTGTAAAATGAGAAATAGTAACATTTATACTTTAAGAATAGTATTTTATATTTTATTTTTTTAAAATTCTTTCATTGGTACATTTTAGGTATACAATACATTTACATTTATCATTGGGTGCTTGAACCTGTACATGATGTATCTTGGTTCTTATTTTTTTCCCCATTACCTGTGCACCCTTCCCCCACTCCACCCTTCCCTATTTACATAATTTCATTTCCATTTTTTTCTTTTCTCATAATTTTTCCTTTCCCTTCTTTCTTTTTCCCTTCCCCTCCCACCACCTCTACACCATTGGACCTTTTAATATTTCAAATTATCCATTATTCATTTTAATCCTTATTTACACTTTCAGTTTCTCACACTAGAGAAACTATTCGGTATTTACATGTGTGTCCTATTTAATTCAATTAAGAGTATGACCTCAATATGCATCCAGGTAGCTATAAATACCCTATTTTCTGGTTCTTTATGGCTGACTAGTACTCCATTTTATTAAAAAAAATCATATCTTTATCCAGTTTCCAGTTGATGGGCACTTGGTCTGTTTCCAAAATTTAGCTATTACAAACTGTGCCGCTATAAGCCTGGGTGCACATATATCTCTGTGGTATGATTCTTTTAATTCTTTGGGGAAGATACCCAGCAGGGGAAGTGCTGGCTCAAATGGGACCTCTAGCCCTAGTTCTTTGACGTATCTCCATACTGATTTCCACAGTGGTTGCACCAGTCTGCACTCCCACAAACATTGGAAAAGAGTCCCTTTCTCCCCACACCCCTGCCAGCATTTGTTATTGGTTGATTTCTTGATAGCAGCCACTCTTTCTGGGGTGAGGTGGAATCTCAGTGCTGTTTTCATCTGCATCTATCAAACTACCAGTTGTGCTGGGAATTTAGTTCAGTGGTTACGCTGCCTGTCTTGAAGCATAAGGACTCGAGTTTGATCCCCGCTACCAAAAAAAATTCTCAAATTACCACTGATGTTGAACATTTTTCATTTTTGTATTTGCTGCTTTTACTTCTTTGTCTGAGAAATGTCTATTCATTTTGGATGCTCATTTTTGAATTGGCTCTTTGAATTTGGGGGGGTCTGATTTTTTTCAATTCCTTACATATTTCAGATAGTAGTCCTTTGTCTGAGGTGCAGCTGCTAAAATTTTTTCCCACATTTTAGGTTGGCTCTTAGCTCTGGTGGTGGTTTCTCTTGCAGTGCAGAAGCTTTTTAATAAGATGAGATCCCAGTTGTTGATTCTTTCTGCTAGTTCCCGTGTTACTGAGGTTTTGTTCATCAAGTCTTTTCCTACACTAATGTCTTGAAGAGTTCTATCTAACTTATCTTCCAGCAAGTTTAGTGTTTCTGTCTTAATATTTAGATCTTTAATCCACTTTGACCTTAGTTTAGTGCGTGGTGATAGGTATGAGTCTAGTTTTATCCTTGGCAGGTTGAAATCCAGTTTTACCAACACCATTTATTAAATAGGCTATCTTTCCTCCAATGAGGGTTGTTGGCTTCTTTGTCAAAGATGAGGTGGCTGAGTATGTCTGGAGTTGTTCCTGTATCTTCAAATCGATTCCACTGATCCTACGGTCTGTTTCTTTGCCAGTACCATGCTGTCTTTATCACAGTATCTTTGTAGTATAGTTTCAAGTTGGGGATTGTGATACTCCCAGCCATGTCTCTGTTGCCTAGAATTGCTTTTGCTATTCTAGGTCTCCTCTGGTTCCAAGTAAATTTTTGGATTGTTTTCTCCAGTTCTGTGAAGAATATTGGAATTTCAATTGGCATTGTATTAAATCTATATAGTAGTTTTGGAAGTATGACCATTTTCACTATATTTATTCTTTCTAACCAGGAACAAGTGATGTCTTTCCATTTTCTTATATCCTCCTCAATATCCTTTTTCAGAGTGCTGTAGTTTTCAATGTAGAGGTCTTTTGCTTCTTTTGTTAGGTTGATTCCTATATATTTCATTTTTTTGGATGCTATTGTCAAAGGAATTGTTTACCGAATTTCTCTCTCAGTGAGTCTGTTGCTTGTGTATAAAAATTCTATTATTTTTTCAGTGTTGACCTTATATCCAGGTACTCTATTCAATCTGTCAATTAGGTCTAGAAGTATTTTGGCAGAGTTTTTTTGGGCATTCTATGTAAAATATCATATCATCAGCAAATAATAGCAGTTTAGCTTCTTCCTTTCCTATCTTTATTCTTTTTATTTCTTTCTCTTTTCTAATTGCTGTGCCTAATGTTTCCAGGACTATATTGAACAGGAGTGGTGATAGTGGGCATCCTTGTCTTGTTCCTGATTTTAGCATGAAAGTTTTCAGTTTTTGACCATTTAGTATGATGTTGGCTGTTGGTTTTTCACAGATAGCCTTAATCACGTTGGGATGAAGACCTTCTATTCCAATTTTCTGTAGAGTTTTTATCATGCACAGGTGTTGGATTTTGTCCAATGCCTTTTCTGCATCTATTGAGATGATCATATTTTTTTTGTCATTGACTCTGTTGATATAGTGTATTACATTTGTTGATTTATGAATGTTGAACCATCCTTGCATTCCTGGGATAAAGCCAACTTGGTCAGAGTGTGTGATCTTCTCCATGGCCCTCTGTATTCTGTTTGTCAATATCTTGTTGAGATTTTGCATCTATGTTCATTAGGGAGATTGGCTTGTAGTTCTCTTTTTGGGTTGGGTATTTCCCTGGTTTTGGAATCAAAGTAACACTTGCTTCCAGGAATGAATTTGGAAGCCTTGCTTCCCTTTCAATTTTCTTGATGAATTTAAAGATTAATGGTGATATTTCTTCTTCACATGTCTTATAGATTGCAGCAGTGAAGCCATCAGGACCTCCTGGGCTTTTCTTTGTTGGTAAATTTTTTATTACATTTTCAATTTCACTCATTGTAATTGGGGTGTTTAGAATTTCTATAGATTCTTCATTCATCTTTGCCAATTTGTATGCATTTTGGAATCTGTCCATTTCTTCTGTGTTTTCCATTTTATTAGAGGACAGGTTCTCGAAGTAGGTATTAATGATCCTCTGGATTTCTGCTGGTTCTGTTTTAACTTCACCTTTTTCATTCATAATTGCATGGATTTGAGCCTTTTCTTTCCTTTTTTTGATAAGGTTGGCTAAAGGTTTATTGATTTTATTTAGTCTTTCAAAAATCCAACTCTTTGATTCATTAATTTTTTTATTGTTTTCTTAGTCTCCATTGGATTGATTTCTGCTCTGATCTTTATAATTATAAAGAGAGCTTTATAAGCTCTCTTGTATGAGCTTTGGGTTTGTTATGCTCTTCTTTTGTAGGAGCTTGAGGTTCTGCCTTAGGCTATTTATCTTCCTTCTCTCTGTTTTCCTAATATGGCCATTCACTGCTATGAATTTCCTATGTAGAACTGCTTTCATTGTGTCCCATAGATTCCTATATGTTGTACTGGCATTGTCATTTACATGGAGAAACTGTCTAATTTCTTCTTTAATTTCCTCTGTGGCCCATTGGTTGTTCAGGAGGGTGTTATTCAATTTCCATGTGTTTGTGGGAGTTTTGTGGTTTCTTATGTTATTGATGTCCAATTTTATTGCACTATGGTCTGATACTATACAGGGGATAACTTCAGTTCTTTTACATATTTAGGATTGTCATCTCTTCCGCTTGGATTGTTCCTTTCACAAGAATGTAGTGACCATCTTTGTCTCTCTTCATTAGTTGTGGTTTGAAATCTACTTTGTCTGCAAATAAGATTGCTACCCCTGGTTTTTTCTGGGTTCTTGTTGTGTGCAGAACTGTTTTCCTTCCTTTTACTTTTAGTCTATGAATTTCTTTTTGAGTTAGGTGCATTTCTTGTATACAGCATATTGGTGGATTTTGCTTCTTAATCCATTCTGTCAGTTTATTTCTTTTGATTGCTGCATTGAGGCCATTAACATTGAGAGTTATAATTGTAGATATTGACTCACCCTTGTCATGCTGTTTTGCTGTTGTTGGGTCTTTCATTTCTTATTTTTCTCCCTTTCCCTTTAGTTTCTTACCTTGCCTGGTGGGTTCACTCTGTTGGGCCTCATGGAGTTGTGAACTTCATTGTCTTTTTCTAGGATATTGCTCAGAATTGTTTGGAGTGCTGGTTTGGTGTTCATGAAATTTCTCAGGTGTTCTTTGTCTTGGAAGAATCTAATTTCCCCATCGATTTTGAAAAAATAATTTTGCAGGATACAACAGTCTAGGTTGGAAGTTATTTTATTTTAGGGTTTAAAATACTTCACTCCAGACTCTCCTTGCTTTTGAGGGTTTGTGTTGAGAAGTCTGCCATTATTGTGATGGGCTTTCCTTTGTAGATGATTTGCTTCTTTTCTCTAACTACCTGTAGGATTTTGTTCTTCTGTTGTGTTTCTGGGATCTTGACTATTATATGTCTAGGTGTAGATTTTTTTTTTTTTATCATTGCTAGTTGGTGTTCTATATGCCTCACGTATCTTTATGTCCAATTCTCCACCTCCGTCTGGGAAGTTTTCTACTATTACTTCTGTGAACAGTTTTTCTATGTCTATTGTACTTTCTCCTGTTTTTTAGTGGACTCCTATCAGTCTTATGTTATTCTTCTTTGCATCATCTAGCAGCCGCTGGATTGATTTCTCATGGTCCCTTACTATTTTGAAGAGATTTCTGTTTTCATGGTCATTGACTACAATCCTATCTTCTATATCTAATATTCTATGTTCAGATTCCCTTAATCTGCTCTGCATACTTTCAATGGAGTTTTTAATCTCCTGAATATCTGTTTGAATCTGTTTCATGGATTCCATTTCTTTCTTATGTTGTGTGATCATGGTTTCCACTTCTTTCTTATGCTGAGCATTCATTGCTTCCAGCATGTTTCTTAGCTCACCTATTTTTTTTAATCTGTTTCAGCTCTAGAGCCTCTAATCATGTCTTTCACTCTGCACACCATCTCTGTAGTTATCTGGGAAATTATTTCTGTTTTGAATTTTTCTAGAGCCTCATTCATCTCTTTTGTTACTTCCTGTACTATCAGTTCAGGGTGTCCAGGTGATTGATTATCAGGCTTTTCCACCTCATTTCACCCAGAATTTGCCTTTTCTGGGGTGGAAGTCTGAGTTTGTGCCTTACTTAAGTGTCTTCTTATTTTTGTTTTTGGTACTGTTCTTGGTTTAGTTCCTTGGTTGACACTTTGAAGTTGTTTATTGTAAGTATCTCTGCTGATGTATTTACAACACTTATGGAACGGTTGCTTCTCAGAGGTGTCTTCCAGATATAGCTGGTCTTTAGGTTTTGAGTCTGTAATGGCTCTGAGGCTGTCTCATTTTTATTATAACAGGAAGGACAACTGATTAGATCAATCACAACACCTTAGCCTAAGTGATACAATCAGCACAATAGCATCAAGTATCTCTTAGAAAATGACAATTTGTGGTAGTTATTAAACTATCCCCTTTAACTGTGTGAATTAAATCAAAATCAAGAACCAACCCAACATATGTTTATAGCAAATAAACTCTTCAATATAGCAACTTTACCTTTTGGGATGGGGAGTTTGAAGGCACTGGGGAGGGAGGAATACGTAAGTAGAAGGACAGGGGTAGGTTATCAGTGAGGCCAGATGGCACAGGCAAGACAAGAAAACAGAAGAAAAGAAAGATAAAGAAGAAATATGAATTAGGTACAGAACAGGAACACAAAGGGAGATGAAGAACAATATGTGACACCCAGGGATTGAGGCAGAGAGAGAGAGAGAGAAAGAAAAAAGAAAGAAAAAGGAGAAAAATAACAATTTAAAAAGAGTAGCAAATGAGAAAAAAATTTAAAATAAGAGCAAAAAATAGTAATTTTGAAAATAACAAATAGATAAAAAGGAAGGGCCTCCTTCAGGGTATGTCTCTGCTGTCAAAATAGACAATGTGGGTAGTAGTGTGCAGTTATAAGTCAGTGAGTCTCAGTAAGCACAGTCACAGACTCGTGAGATTCAGGCAGATTTCTGGCTGCAAGTCCTAAGTTGAGCACTCTGACATCCTGCAGGGTTGAACTCTGCCGGGTTCTATTGCAGGTTCCAGGGGCCTTTCTCCTGAAGATAGTCCAGGTTCCAATGGGAGGTGATGATCCCTCCAACTTACCAAGCACAGTGGTCTGGTGTGCCTTTATTGCAGAGATTCTCTTCACTTTTCCAGTGGGCTTCAGTTTTCATCAGGTAGCCTGAGAGAGGCCTTCTCTCTGTTGTTCATGTCTGCAGCTCAGATCAATGGTCTTTATGCCCCCCGTGCCTCTGTAGTGTGGATCCAAGTAACTGTAAAGCCAAGAGGCAGGGTAGGGGATGGCTGTTGTTGCAGGTGCCCACGGGGCTTAGCTGGAGGCTGGTGGGTGTGCCCAGGGGGTCCTCACCAGTTTGGTCTCCTGGTTGCAAGTGGGCAGAGCAAGCTGGACTTAGCAGGGTGCAATCATCCCATGCCTGCTCTGCCCTTGGGCACAGCTAAGCTGGAGGGTGGTGGGCCTGCCCAGGGGGTCCTATATTTTATTTTAATATGTGAATGGCATGATGATTTGAAATCACTTTAAAAACAGTCTTATAAATAAGGCATAAGTAATAATAGATTTTAAATGGTTCTGACCTCAAAAATATGTTAAAGTAGAAATATTCATTAAATGCATGTTTTTTACTAAGGTTATGTTTCACAATTCACATTTTTTTTACTTAGATAAATTACATCAGAGGAAATGTAGGAAAATATATTTTAATCTATAATAGAAATTACATGGAAGAAAATCTTATGGGTCTCTGAAAGACACGTCTTGTCTTGTTTCTCTGCTTGACCCACATTGGCAAGTAATTCAGGAACTTGTACACTTTCAAGGTCATTGCTTCTAATTTTTACTTTCTACTTGGTATTCTGCTTGCAAACAACCCTTTGAAGTTGTAACTTGTCTTATTCTTGCTAGATTTTAAGCTACTTTTAAAGTGAAGTGAAGTTTGGGTAATGGCTCTCATCACCAAAGGAGTCTTTCTGAGCAAGGTGATTTTTCCTCCTGCATTTCACAGGCTTTATAATATCTTTTAGAGACAGAATACTTTTGACATCTATTGCTGATGTGAAACCTTACTTAAATTGACAGGCACTATTGCATTCATTATTAAATAACATTTTGGTGGGAAAAAGAAAAAGAAAACACAATTTTTATGGTTTCTACCATTCAACAATATCAAAGCAAATATATATATATATGTATATATACACACACACATATATGCACACATATATATGTGTATACAAACACACACACACATATATATATGACACAATTGTTTGGTAGCATTAAAGTAAATTGATATTTTCTATAATCATTAAGCTCTCCTAGGAATATTGGGAAGAAAACCACACATTAATTTTTCTTAGTTTCAGGCTCCATTGATAGTAGGCAAGAAAACTATTTCCTATACCAGCATTGGGCAAAATCTGAAAGGAAAACTCACTTTCAACTTATTTTACATTTCAATTGATGCAGTATATTGAACAGAAACTCTTGCCAGTAATTTGCCAAAGGTCATAATAGAAATACATGGTAAAGCTAGGACTTGAACTATGTTAACACTACTGTGTATCATTTTTTTGCTCAAAATGCAACATAATACATGTGTTATATTACATGTTATTTTTGTATTACCTCAATACATAATGCATTCTATCAATGACTGCACAATAGTTCACAAGAATCTAGCCCTGCATTTTATCTCTGTTCAAGTTGAAGTAGGACAGGGTCCTTTACAGGGACAAGATGCAGAGGGATTCTCCAGCCCTAATTCATGAACTGTCACCCATAAGACGTGAATCTATGTCCTTGTTCCCTCCCTTCTCTTGCTAACAACAAGGAGTGGAATGCATCCTTCTTTGTATCTTCCTAATCTTGTTACCACTACCAGGTGTGTTCTAAGAGCAAGAGGACTGTTCTGTTGTCTCCAAGGATAAGTATGACCACTGATCTTTCTCTTATGCTAAGAAGAAATCCCTTAAAAATGAGAGATTTTCAAAAAATACCATATTAATCACTCAATGGAAAATTCTTAGGGCATAACCCACCCAGAAACATGGTCAAAGCTGGACCAGGATTGATCTGATTATTCTCTGTCTATGCTGTTACCAACCTACCCTTTCTCCCTGAGTCTCCATTAAAGCCTTTGCCTTTGATTTTGTGCTATCACCTCACCTCAATGTCCATTATCATTGAAGATTAAGTCCCCATGAGTAACCTGTATCAAACTGTGCTTTTATTTTAATTTATATATAACTTATACTCATTCAGGTCACAAATAGATGTGTATTTAAGAGTTTCTGCATGGTTTGTTATTATAGTCTTGCTATTAGGGACCTGCAAATATACTATTTCATGTGTGTTCATGTGATTCTTCAGGAAAAATTCCTAGAATTAAGGTTTTGGGTCAAACTGTAAATGAATATACAGTTTTCGTACCTTTGTTCCATTCTCCTCTGGAAGACTGCACCCTTTTTCGCTCTCAGTAATGGTATTTGAGACAACAACTTTTCCCAACCTCTGCAACTGTGCATTTTCAACATTATTAGAGATGAGCAACAGAGAGGGAGTTTTCATTTTTTATCAAATTCACCTGATATAATGCACAAACTATGAAAGTTACCCATTTAAGGCACACCACTCAATGGCATTCAATATTCATAGTTATTCTGCTGTCAAATCACTTCAACCTAATTTTCAACATTTTCATCATTTCATCAACTGTCAATGCACTTTCTGTGTACTTAGACCCATAAAATAGATGTGCTTACTGCAAATATTTCATATAAATGGAATGACAAAACATATACCCTTACTTGATTTCTTTCATTTGTCTTTTTTTTTCCAGTTTTACTTTTTCTTAGTACATGTGTCCAGTACATAATGGTTATATTATTCACAGGGAATTGGTACATATATGTAACACATCTTAATTTTTCAAATCTCCTTCTCTCCCCTCTTTGTTTCTTCCCTTCATCTCTTAGTCCCTTTCACTTTGTGAAAGATCTAGCTCCCTAGTCCCTATTATGTATCTTTTATTTTGCTTTTATTTATATTTTGAACTTGTCACATAAGAGTGCGATATTAAAACTTGTGTGTCTGACTCATTTCACTTAATATTATGGTCTCTAGGTGCATTTATTTTCTTACAAACTATTCACATTATTCTTTATGGCAGAGAGGTACTCCACTATGCATAAATACATTTTTAATCATTTATCTGAGATTTGAAACCTATCCATGCTGCAGCACTTTTCTGATGTATTCCCTTTTTTACTTTATAATATTAAATAAACCTTTCATTTAATCACTATTTAGTTGACAGTCATTCTGATATTTATTTTCTATTTGACTGTTAAAAACCTGCTATGAACATTTGTGTACAAGTTTCTGTGTAACCATGTTATTCTATGTACTGTATGTTTCTTTTCATGTGTTTCATTTTCTGCTTTATCACACTAGTTTAGATCTATATACACAACTTTTTTTCCCTAAATTCTTTTGTTGATACATTTTAGGTATACAACACAATTACATTTCTCATTGGGAACTTGGACCTTTACATGATGCATCTTGGTTCTTATTTTTTCCCCATTCCTAGCCCTCCCTTCACCCTCTCCACCCTTCCCTATTTACAAAGATTTTATTTCCATTTTTTCCATTTCTCAGCATTTTTCCTTTCCCTTCTTTCCTTTCCCCTGCCCCTCCCACTACCCCTACCCCTTTGGACCTTTTCTTCCTATTTTGCATTATTGCTTATTCATTCTAATCATTGGTACATTTTAGGTATACAATATAATGACATTCATCATTGGAAATTTGCACCTTCACATAAACTCTCTTGGTTCTTATTTTTCACCCTTGCCCAGCCCTCCCTTCAACCCCTCCATTCTTCACTATTTACAAAGATTTTGTTCCTATTTTTCCATTTTCTCATATTAATTCCATTCTCTTCTTTCCTTTCCCCTACCCCTCCCACTGCCTTCCCCTTTGCCCCTTTCCTTCCTATTTCACATTACCTATTATACATTTTAGTCCTTATTTACACTTTCAGTTTCTCACATCAGAGAAACTATTCAGTATTTATACATGTGTGTCCTATTTATTTCACTTAAGAGTATTGCCTCAATGTGCATCCACTTAGCTATAAATAAAAGATGCCACAGTGATATATATGCACCCATGCTCATAGCAGCACAGTTTGTGATAGCTAAAACTTGGAAACAGCCCAAATGCCCATCAAATGGAGACTGGATAAAGAAAATGTGTGGTTTTTTTTTAATAAAATGGAGTACTACTCAGCCATAAAAAATGAGAAATTAGAGACATTTATAGCTAAGTGGATGCACATATGTACACAACTTAAAAGTAAAGGTGAAAAAGAATATTCAAATTGCTTGCTCTTAGTCTTAACAGGAAGAGTATTCACTACTTCTTTTTAATATTTTTATCAAACTGATAAATTAACCTTTCTACAATATCCCAATGTTATTGAAGATTTATATAGATCATAAATGAGTAATTAATTATATTCAATGTTCTTATTATTTCTATCGATATCATAAAATTTTTCTCTTTTATTGTTATAAAGGTAAATTAAATTGCTTTATGTACAAGTGTGAAAAGATCTACTTTCCTGACACAGGCACCATTTAGTGTTTTTTATATATGGGAGTTTCCCCCTATCTACAGTTTTATTTGTTGTGGTTTTAGTACCTACTTTCTGTCGCTGTTCCCAAGTATTAGGCAGAAATTTACAGAAAGGAGCAATGGATAGCATTTAAATTGGACTCCTTCTGAGTAGTGTGTGAGACCTTGCATCATTCTGCAGTGTTCCAGAATGATCTGACCAGCAGATCCATGGATGTCCATTGCATATTTTATTAAACCATTTCAATTAACAGATCAATTGTTCTAGTATTACAGCACTTGCATTCTTCTGTTCAAATAAACCTATTGTGGCACCCAAACACTATGTTGTATATTTCATCCAACTCACTTCACCTCATCATGGAGACATTGCATAACTTTACGTAATTGTAAGGAACATTGAAATACAATTAAATTTTGCAGAGAGAAAGAATTTTGACCTAATGTTAGCTATGGTGTATCACTATAACTGTTTTTACTTTATTTTTGTTAATTTTTTACTGTGTCTAATTTTAAATTAAACTTTATCACAGGAAAAACAGGATATATGTTTTTTTTCATTTACAAAGTTTCAGGAAACTACTGGGTGTCAAAAAACATTCCTGTGGATTAGGGAAGACCACTCTACTTAGAGATAAAATTGGCCCAAATCATAATTTCATGTTTAATCTTTTGAAAAACCGAAAAATTCTCTTCTAAAATTATATTTGTACCATTTTAGTTACCTCCAACAATGTATAAGGATTCTATTCTTCATATACTAGTTTCCATTATTGTATGTCTTTTTATTTTAGCATCAAAGCAGATGTGAAACACTATCTCATTTTGGTTTTGAATTCTTTTTGTAATTGATAGTGACGTTGAACATTTTTTCATATTCTTGTTGGTTTTTGGTATAGAGTCAGTTCTTCATATCTGTCGACTCTGCATCTAAAGATAACCATAAACCTTGGATTGAATATATCATATTTTATTAATTAATATCAAAGTTAAATAGTATTCTATTAGAATATTACTAGATGGTTATAATATTAATTACATATTATTGCATTTTATTTAATTAAAATATTTATATCTTGTTTAAAAATTTATATACTTATTTATTCATTTAATTCTAAATATGACTGTTACACTGGAGTGTCAATGTGACTGGCTTGGGAATTTTCCGGGAAATTAGAAAGACACAGTTTTGGGGATGTCTGTGTGAGTCCTAGAGACTTGATCTCAGAGTCTATGTCTAGTCCCTTCTTCTCTGACACTCTAACCCTGTGCTGCTTGCAGCCTACAAGAAAGTAAGCACCTTTGATTTGCCACACCCTCTTGCCATGATGTTACTGCTCGGAGCCAGCTAACCATAGACTGAATCATCTGAAACTGTAAGTCTAATGAACTTCACCTTTAGGTTGTTGGTATCAGTTATTTTGTCCAGTAACATGAAAGTGACTAATACATGGAGAAATTTCCAAAAAGCAAAATGTGAATTTTCCCCGCACCAGCACTGTGCTGAATTCATCTAAAGGAAGTGATATGTAGGCCTACCGTGCTACAGCTTCATGACATTTCACCGACTCTGCCTCTTTCTATCACTCATTGAGCATTCTGTGCCTAATCTGACATCTGTGAATTGTGTAATGAGGACTTTGGTGGTTGCAACTGCATTAAATGTACAGATTTTTTTGTCATTGCTCCTTAAATAATACAATAAAGTATAATAAAGACATAATATTTATATTGTTTTTGCTAAAATAAAGAATCTAGAGTTGATTAGAAGTATACAGGAAAATACACATGACTTAAATGTAAATGCACACCATTTTATATAAAGGACTTGAGCTAGCTACCAATTTTGGTATCCACAGAGAGACTAGAAACCAATTCCTTCATGAAAACATAGGATTGACTGTACTTCTTTGGAAAAATTTCTCTTCACATCCTTTGCCAACTTTAAAATGGAGTTGTCTTTAACTGTTAACTTGTAAAAATTCTTTAAACATTCTGAATGTAATATTGTTAATGGTTATATAATTGATAATTTTTTCTCCCATTCTTTTTGTTTTCATCTTGTTTTTATATGATTCATTTGAAAGACAAAACTACATGCCTTTAGTCCCAACACTTTGGCAGACTGAGGCAAGAGGACCTCAGTTTTGGGCCCAGGCTGGACAACTTACTGAGACCCTGTCTCAAAATGAAAAATAAAAATATACTCAGAATGTAGCACCATGCAAAATCCCAAGGTTTATTCTCCAGTGTCACACACAAAAAAGAAAACAAGTCTTGTTTATCTATTTCACTTTTATGACTTTTATTTTTGGTTTTGTATCTCTGAAATCAGAGCATTATCTAAGGTCATGAAGCTCCTTTGTTTTATTATAAAAGTTTGACAGTTTTACCTTTTGAATTTAGGTTTAACCTTCACTTAGAACTAATTTCTATACCTTTCTAGAATTGGCATTCACTTTTTTTGTGTAAAAATATCTAGTTGTTCCAAAACCAATAATTGAAAATATTATTGTTCCTCACTGAATCAGTTTGGCATTTTTGTTGAAAATTAATTGACCTTAACTGTTAGAATTAATTTCTAGACTGATTCCATATATGTTACATTCATTTTCAGTGTTATGACTGAAATTAAATATTTTTCATGAGCTTACAGGCTTTTTTTTTTGCTTTTTTTTTTTTTTGTACTGAGGATTGAACTCAGGACCTTGTGTTTGCAAGGCAGACGATGGAACCACTGAGTTAAATCCCCTACAGGTTTTTTATATAATCATTTTTGTGTGAATTCTCATGTGTCTTGCTCATTTTTTCCTATCAAGATTTTAGACATATTTCTTAGTTCTTTAATGATCTCTTTATAAATTACCTTGAAAAGACTAATGAAACTGCAAATATTTTAGCCTTAATGTTTACCTGCAAATAAAATTATTTCTATTCCATTGCCTTTACAAAGTTTGCCTAATGGTCAAAGTGGGTTTTAGTCAATCTTAGTTTTGAGTATATGTTATAGGAACAAGAAAGTACAGTCTAAACTATTTATAGCAAGAAATAATTTTCTGTATTTGCCAAGGAAGTAGTATTTTTTACTTTGATTTCTAACTTTCTCAGAGATTTGTATTTAACTACTTTAATCTCTGAGTATCTAGTAATCACATTTAAGCAAATCTATTTATCCTACTTTATCCTTGTGGGAATGGTTTATTTTGTTCTTCCAGTGTAACAGTCCAATACAAGGGGTAAAAAAAAAAAGACCCAAGAAAATATGTCTTCATCTATAAAAATCTCACATTATCTAACAAGTAAATTTCAGTGGTATATTCAAAAATTTTCCTTTGAGAATGGTTTCCTCATCTAATTCAGGTAGTTTAATTTGGCTGCAGTAAACAGTAAAATTATTTGAATACAGATTGCTTCATTTCAACATTTTATCATTTATCCACAATCATTAAAGTCATGTAGGTAGAAAAGTTATTATTAATCTCTCCATTGAGAAAAATAAACAAAAAATGAACATTTGATGTATTCTGATGACAACAAAAGTGTGTTTGCTTATTGACAAATTGAAGCATGTGTATTTATCTAAACAGTGATTCCTGTATGGTTCAATAAAAGCTAAACCTATCAACAATGAGCACAATCCTCTTAAGTTGCTTGAAAATGACTTCTGACATTGACATTCATGGTTTCATAACCTCTCATCTTGAAGATTTCAACAAGCTTGGTAATATTTTTCAAGCATATTCTAAAAGACACACCAAAGGGATTACTGCAGCACACTCCGAAATAAAATTACTCAACACTGTACAACTGGACATGACAGAAAGTAAAGAGGTATGCAGCATCCAATTGAAACTACATTAAAATTTTAGGTGAACAGGATTATCCAGCTTGGAATGCAGCCAAGAGGTAGATAAAGACTTTAGAATTATCACAGAGAAATGATGTGGAAATGCTAGCAGCTAACCCAGAAATGCTAACAACCAACCCATAACATGCTGGCTATTATGGCAGTTTTATATTGCAACTGCAACCACAATTAACAAAAATAAAAATAAAGCACTACTTATTTAACTTGAATTACATTTTTCTTATAATTCAACAAATTTCATGTATTCATTGATTTTTAAAGTGGGTGGAATATATTTTGTCATAAAAATCATGACATGCAGTAAAGTAGCTTTGGAAAAATAAGCTTTATTTTTTAGAGCAGCTTATGATTTACAGAAAAATCAAGCAGGAAATACAGAAATCAATGTGTTTTCTACTTCTATATATGAATCCCCGCCTCTTCTCTCAACATTTTCCATCAGTGTGGTAACTTTGCTATATAGTACATAAACCAGCATCGACCCAACTTTAAACTTAAACTCCATAGATTGCACTAAGTTTATCTTTTGCTATTGTACATTCTATGGGTTTGACAGAAATGTTTAATTATATTATCCATCATGATAGTAATGTGCAAAGTAGTGTTATGGCCCTAACAATTCTTCTGTGCTTCACTGATTTTTTTAATATCTCCATCATTTAGCCATTTCCAGATTACCATATATCTGAAAACATATAATATCTTTTACAGATTGCCTTTTTAATCTGAGTTTTATGCATTTAGGCTCCCTCTATGTCTTTTCATGGCTTGATAGCTCATGTCGTTTTAGTGCTGAATAGTATTTCCTTGGCTAGATGTATCACAGCTTATCTGTCCATTCACTTACTGAAACATTCACTAACCATAGAGCATCTTTCTTGCTTCCAAAATTGACATATGAAAAACATAAATTTAAGCAGTCATAATCTTAATATACTAACAATTTACATTAACTATCTTCTTCTGAGCTGTGTCTTTATGAGCACTTTTTATCATTTCCCATATATATTTTGAGATATAATTTTAAGGATGAATATATTTTGATCCAAATACTTATTATATACTTGAGCTTTTAGTTTTAATATAACTTGTGCAAAAAGCACAGAGATATTGTTGTGGTAACAGACTAGAATAAAAATATCAACAAATTTTATATTTAAATTAACATCTACCTGGAAGAAAGTGAGAAAAAAATTAAGTGAGAAAAAATTAAAGCAAGGAAAAGGACACTGCTTTGCAAATCCTCATTCATGGGAGTAAAGTTATTTATGAAGGTTAATAAAAAATGAAATGTTTAGCTTAATGTAAATATATTTACAACTTGAAAGAAAACCAATAGAGAACTTAATGTGACATAATGATACATATAAATTAAAGAACTCTGTGAAAATCATACAGAAAAGTATATGACCTTGAATTTCACACCAGATAGTAGATTTAATTAAAATATGATAGGTCAAATTACAAAGAATGAGTATGGAGATATAGCAGTATTCCTTTGAAGGATTTAGTATGAAAACTGTTTAAGAGTTTGTCTCTGGTAAGACGCAGGCCTAAACAGGAAAATACTATTTCATAAAAGGCACTTAAATCAATGTTATGCTACCATGTTCATACATTTATCATTTTGACAAAAATTACTTTTTTTTTTTGTAATGAGGATCGAACTTGGAAAGTTGTGCTTGCTCAGTGAATCACTGAGCTAAATCCCCAGCCCCCAAAATTAGGTATTTGTAAAAGATAATAATAAATGATTTTCTATTTTATGGTCACTTGTTTTCACTCCAAGTAGAGTAAAAGCTGATGAAAAAGATGGTCTGTTTTTAATGAGAGATCATATTGAAGAGATTTTAATAGAATTTATTTGTGAAGAAATTATCAGGAGAAAATATTTTAAAAGATGTGGGTCAATCAGAGTGGTGATATGGAGATTTCTGCAATTGATATGTCTAAACATAAAACTATTGTCCATATAGGACTTTAATCCTTATTATTCAAATTCAATTAAGTTTGTACAAAGACATTTGTGATAGCTATAATATTCAATAGGAAAACCTATCTAGGTTAATCTGAACATTTTCCAAGTATAAAAGGAAAAATTATTATAAAAATTAAAAGTTTGAGATTACCAGAAATGTATATACTCATAGAAGATTTGCAAAATTTTTAAATTTGTACTTATTGGAAAAAATACAATTTCATAACTTATTCTCTCATATATTAATGTTTTCCTGAATAAAAATACAATAACATCTTCTGGTAACAAAAAGTTTCTGTCAACAATTAGAACAATGGTTTCAGCCCCAATATAAATATAACAGATGCATAAAACTTATGTACATGTTATAATATATATATTAAAAGTTGTCTAATTTTCAGTCTTACTTAGTTTTACATATAAAATTTAAAGATAGTGGTATGTCTGTTTATGAGCTTAATTTTTTTTACAATTTTGGAGAAGGTAGCTGCATTTATGTTTGTGTGGGGAAGATGGCCATGATAGTGTTTATCATCCACTGTGGAGTTTTTGCAAACAGAACCAAATTTTGCCAAATACTTCTGTTTGCAAGCTGAATTGTTTTCAAATAGAAGTATTTGTTAACCAAGGCATTATTGTAAATTAAAATTGTCAGAAGAATCAGAAATAGAGGAAGAAAATAATGAAGAATCCAAATTCTCTAAAAACAGCATGATCATGATAGGTTGAAAATGAATGAAAACACATCTTACATTACATATTGAGTGTTTCTCATGAGACATGAATTATGTTTGTGTTCATGTGTGTATAAAAAATATATGATATTAACGTATATATTATATAAACATATGTAAAATAACATGAGATTATAGTCTCCAAATAATTATATAGACATATATAACATAACATGAGAATATTATATTCTCCAAATAATTATTAAAAATTCAATGCCAATTCTTGTACAATAGAGGTAAAAACATCTTATACATATAAATTTAAAATATTATATCTGCATATATAATTAAACATAAAAGAAACTATTGCTTTTAAACTTATTATTTGTAATATTATTATTTGAAACACTTTTACCATGTGGTTCTGGCTGGCCTTGAACCCATCATGTATCCCAGGCTGTACTTGAACTAGTAGAAATCCTCCTGCCTCAACCTCCCAAGCACTAGAATTACAGAAAGGTGCCACCACACCCAGCTTACACATTGTGTTCTTTTTTCTGTTTTTATTTTTTGGTACCAATGACCAAACTCAAAATCTTGTGCTTGTGAGGCAGATGCTGGCACCCCTGAGCTAAATCCCCAGACCTGTATTCTTTTCTATCTTCCAGTAGAGTGGTAGAGGACTTCTCATTAGTTACTGTGCAGAAAAAAAAAGTTAAAAAGAAAACATCAAGCTTCTAAAATACTGGGCTGGGGATTTAGCACAGTGGTTCTGCCACTTGCCTTGCAAGTTTGAACCCTGGTACCAAGAAAAAAAAAAGATTCTAAAATATCAACCATTTTTTTTCTGTGCTGCTAATGGTAGATGGTTGTTTAAATATAAGCAGAGGTAATTGAAGGGAAAGGGAATTTTTTTAAATAATAAAAATGAGAGAGTAGCAGTTTTCACAAAAGAACCTAGATGATCAAGGGAATGGTCTCTTGGAGGAAAATGAGAAAGGTATCATGGTCATATAGCTAAAGAAATTTCAGAATTCATATCCAAAGTCACTTGCAAAGAGTTTATACTTCTAGGAAAACATGGCAGCATGCTGAGGGACACCAATTTGGCCTCTCAGACACTCATTTATTAGACACTGGAAAATAATAACTTGGAGAAGAAAATAAAAATAAGATTCCTGGGAATCAGGAAGGAACTAATAGGACAATTAAAAGATACAGAGAAGTTGAAGAGACAGACCGCAATACAAAGAATGGAACAAAACAGTCTGGTCTTCCCCTGGCTCCCAGCTCCTGGCTTGTGATTCTTGGGGAATGGAGCCTAATTTTGCAGAAGCAAAGAGAGCCCTGGGGATTGTAGGGGCCTTCAGGGAGAAATGGTGTCAATGGACTGAGCTGGTGATTATTGGGATTTTCAGGGACACTGCAGGGTTTTGTTCTGGCAGTGATCCTTCTATTTGGCAGGCCACAGCTGGAGAGGAATCTCTGAGCAGGTGCCTCACCCAGAAAGTGGAGTTGGGTGCCACTCTGGAAAGGGTTGAGTGTTTGAATCTGGGACTCAGAACAGCTGTGGGATGGCTTCACTTTAGAGTTACCAGTGTTACTCTTCCACAGTGACTGGGTAAGAGACAGCCACTGAAGATATCCAAGGACAGGAAGCAGGTTGGATAGAGACTGCTTGAGGGATTTCACCTTGGGCTGGGAAGGACAAAGTCCCCCTTCCACTGCATCTAGAGACCAAGCCCAGCTTTGAGCAATTCTGAATTTGAAAATACTTGCACTGAGCACTTGAGCCCTCACCCTACTGCTTGCAACCAGCATGGATAAGGGCTGCCTTCCTTATCTACTGGCATGAATGGGGATGCATAATGACTTGGACATTCCCACAGCCTAAGAATACAGAAAGTGTCTTAGTTACTTTTAGTGCTGGTGACACAAAATACCCAACACCCAAAGTTAAAAAGGGAAAGGTTTATTTTAGCTTATAGTTTATAGAAGTTTCAATTCACAGTTGGCTGACTCCAAAACAGGGCAGCAGGGCATCACAGAGGAGAAATAATTCACAGTGCAGCAGGCAGAAGGGAGCAAGAAGCAGTGTGGAGCAGAAAGCCTGGTTTCTTTCTGTGCCTTTATATTCCATCCAGTCTACAAGCCTATTCATTTGTGCCACCCGTATACAAGTGGAGTTTCCATTATGTAAACCCATAATCCCAGCATCACATATTTAACCACATTCACACACCCTAATCCTACCACCTTCAAAATTTCTCACCGATGATGACATGAATCTTTGGGGATACATGTAGATTCAACGATAACAAAGAGGTCTCTTAAATAGGGGGAGCACCTCAAAAAAAATAAAAGGCCTTAAGGCTAAGTGGACAAAACTAAATTGCTAGAGTCCAGAATTGTGAATCATGGAAGAATACCTCTCATTGAAAAACACAGAGAGGCCCTACCGAGGTCCTGAGTAGCGTGGAACATGCTGAGTCAGCCTGCTGCAGACAGGCAGGTCTGCCCACGCCCTACTGAGGTCCCCAGTCACACAGAAGACACCAAATCACCCTGCTACAGAGAGGCAGCCACCTGGTTTCACACTACAAAGATGCAGAGGACACCAGACCCCCAGACCACAGTACTGAGTCCCGGTGCTCCCGGCCCAGAGGTAGGGGCTTCTGAGCCACCATCCCACTGCTCCTGGTTCAGAGGAAGGGGCTTCCAGGTCACCATCCCTCCTGCTGCTCCCAGCCCAGAAGAAAGGGCTTTTGGGCCACCTTCTGTCCCACTGCTCCTGGCCCAGAGGAAGGGACTTTCGGGCCACCATTCTTCCCACTGCTCCAGGCCCAGAGGTAGGGGCTTCTGAGCTGCCATCCCACTGCTCCTGATCCAGAGGAAGGGGCTTCCCGGCCACCATCCCTCCCACTGCTCCCAGCCCACAGGAAAGGGCTTTTGGGCCACCAACTCTACCGCTGCTCCCGGCCCCTCTCCCACCTCTCCCAGCTCACAGGAGATAATCCTGACAGGCGCTAACAGGCCCCTGCCAAAGTCAAAATAAGAAAACAAGTAAATAAGTCTCAAAACCAGACTTTCAGATCACCTACAGCAACCCCAAAGGGAAATGAGATGGAACACTCTTGATACTCAACCACCTGGACCCACTGAACTGGCAACAAAAGGGGA
>NW_004624777.1:15915516-15926676 GCF_000247695.1 Heterocephalus glaber
CTAGGGGAAAGGATAGAAGGGAATGGGATTAATATGAGAAAATGGAAAAATAGGAACAAAATCTTTGTAAATAGGGAGGAATGGAGGGGTTGAAGGGAGGGCTGGGCAAGGGTGATAAATAGGAACCAAGAGAGACTATGTAAATGTGCAAATTTCCAATGATGAATGTCATTATATTGTATACCTAAAATGTACCAATGATTTGAATGAATAATCATAATGTAAAATAGGAAGAAAAGGTCCAAAGGGGTAAGGGTAGTGGAGGGGCAGGGGAAAGGAAAGGAGGGAAAGGAAAAATGATTAGAAATGGAAAAAATGGAAATAAAGAAAAACACAGAGAATGATCATTTGACTCTTTTTACTTCCCTCTTATTTTCTTCACTGCTTTATTGGGGCTTAGGGAATTTTTCTTTGTCTTTGACTTGTACTTTCTTCTTTTCTTTTTCTGCTTTCTTCCTTTTCATACTTTTCTCATTGTTTCCCTTATTTCTTCCTTTAACTTTTTTCCTTTCAATATTTTTGTTATTTTTATACTTCATATTGTTTCATGTTTCCCTTATGTTCATCTTTTTCTCATTAATGTATTTTTCTATTGTTGTCTGATTCTATTAATATCCTCTATTCTAATAGGATACTTTTTTCTCAATTCTCTCTCCTCCTCTCATCTCTTATAGTTTAATTTTTCAAATTTTTATTCTCATGTTCTTTCATTTCCAACCCCTATATCTGTAAAGAATAAAGATTAAGCTTTATTAATCTTTTACTATTTACTAACCTCTATATAATTATTGCTGAATTCTAGCATTAACAGATCTATTGTTTGTGCCTTTTGTATATATTTGTCTTACACCAGTATCTGGGTTTTCTGAATGTTTATATTATAATTTTTCATTTCTTTTCTATGGTTATGGGTGGTACCTTATTGGTTCATACAGTATATTAATATCTAATTTGTCTAGGACAATACTATTAGTGCTGATTTGCTTGACATAGCCAGGGTATAGCTGTTGATATTAATGGGTTTTCTCTGTATGTCAACATTCAGATAACCTTTGTGACATCAACAATACTGCAGTCCATTCCCTCAAAATGGGATGTTGAGTCAATTGCACCGCAAATTAAGATAGATGACCAGATCTTGGGGGAGAGGTAAAGGACTATAGTAAGCCATGCCTAAATTACATCACTGAAAAGCAGACTAAAGAGTTCTCCATAGTAGCAACAAGATCTTCCCATTATAATCTTCAAAACCTCACCATAAAACAAAAGAAGCAAAGAAAAACAGTCGAAGCATGAGAAGACAAGACAACAAAATGTTTCCCAGAACTCCCAACTCCCCCAAAGAAGATCCTGGAGGCATTGGGGGGAGAATAACAAAAGCTACACACCATAACTATCTGAAATGATAATTGAGGAGTTTAGAAAAACAGTATAAATATGTGCTCAGTGTGATCACAGAAGGTATAACTAAACACATAATGGAAGTAAAAAAACAAGGATCATGGAACTTACACAACACACCAATAAAAATGCAGCTGAACTAAACAAAGTGATAGAAACAATGACTGGTCAATTTAGCAAAGAATTAGAGTCAATAAAAAGATTTCAAACAGAAATTCAGGATATTAAAAATAATACTCAATTTATGGCCAGTAAAATTGAATCTGAGGGTAGTTTAGAATTAGAAAATATGAATATTTTCAAAGACCAAAAATATATTAAAAACAAAAGAGAACACCCAACATCTGCTAGATGAGCCAAAGAAGATAAATCTAATATTAATCTGAATAAGTGAAAAGACAGAACAAATGGCAAAAAAAATTTGTTTTTAGAAATAATAGCCCCAAACACTACAAAGATAAGGAAAGAAAGAAATATATAGATAGGCGAGGCATACAGAAACTCAAATAGTCACAATCAGAAATAATCCTCTCCACTTCACATTATAGTCAAAATACCAGAATTCCAACACAAGGACAAAAAACCCCTAAAAGTTGTTAGAGAAAAGCAACATATAATTATAAATATAAACACATTAAAATTAGAGAAAACTGTTCAATGTAAATTTTAAAGGTCAGGAGTGTTTAAAGTGTTTCAAGGCCTAAGTGATAATACCTTACAACCTAGATTTATGTACCCTGGAAAACTTTCCCTTAAGAATGATAGAGAAATGAGGTTTCTCCATGATAAAGAACAGCTGAAGACCACCAATTCAACAATACAAAAAAATTATTAAGAATATCCTAGAGCCAGGGATTTAGCTCAGTGGTGCTGCTGCCTGCTTTGGAATTGGAAGTGCAAGGTCCTAAATTCAATCCCTGATACCTCCCCTCCAAAAAAATCCTAGAAAGATTCAATGAAGCAAACAATGCCAATAAGTGAAATAGATACAATGAAACAATGCCAATAAGTGAGCAGTTAAGGAGAAGGGAAAAAATAAAGAAATAAACAACAGAAAAATAATGGAATCATGGGAATAAGTCAATATATTTCACTAAAATCTTTCAATGAGCATGGTGTCAATTTGGATGGTGTCACAGATTGGCAGGCTGAATCAAGAAGAAAAAAACAAAGGTAGCATAACAGAAGCAAATTTAATTCACATTGAATTTCACAGATTAAAAAGCAAAGGATAATAAAGAATATTACATTCAACTGATACCTAGAACAAATTAGTAGTACCCATCCTAACTTCAGACAAAGTGGATTTCAAACTTAAACTGACCAGTAGAGGCAAAGAGAATCACTACATAGCAGCTAAGGAAACAATTCAACAGGAACTAATAACAATTATAAACATATAAGAACCATTGTGACCATTTCATAAATCAAACACTACTGGATATAAAAAAATTAAATAAACACCAACACATTATAATGGAGGACCTCAATACCCTACTATCACAAATAGATCAACTAGACCAAAGCATAACATGAATATCAGAGTTGAAACACATCCTTGAACACGTGGGCTTAATAGTTACTTACAGACTGTTCCAAATTAAAACAGAATAAACATTCTTTCAACAGCACATGGGTCTTTATCCAAAAGAGAGCATATGCTAGACCATAAAGCATGCTTAGGTAAATACAAAAGAATCAAAATTATTCCATGCCTATTTTCAGAACATACTGCACTGAAACTAGAAATCAATGGCAAAAGAAACAACAGAAATCATGCAGATATATGGAAATTAAACAATACCCTTTTGAATAATCAATAGTTCACAGAAGAAATCAAGGAAATTAAACAATCCTTAGAGTCAAAGGATGATACCTTTGTGACATAAAGGAATCTACAGTACCCAAAGAAAGCAGTCTTAAGAGAAGTTTACAGCCAAGAATTCTCACATGAGAAAAACAGAGCAAGCCCAAATAAGAAACCTAGTGATCCACCTCAGGTCCAAGAACAACAAGAATAATCCAAATCCAAAGCTAGTACAGGGAAGGAAATATAAGGATCAGAGCACAAATTAATAAAATTGAGACCAAAAAATACAAAAAAAGTCAATGAATCAAAAAATTAGTTATTTGAAAGCATAAACAAAATTGAAAGATCACTAGCCAACCATAATGAAAAAAGGAAAGAAGAAATCCAAATAAACACAGTTAGAAATTTAAAAGGTAAAACCGGGAAGGGGATTTAACTCAGTGGCACTGCACCTTCTTCACAAGTGCAAGGTCTGAGTTTGATCCTCAGTACCAAAAAAAAACCAAACAAGTAAAACCCCTAGGGTTGGGGATTTTGCTCAGTGGCACTGTGCCTGCCTTGCAAGCACAAGGTCTTGAGTTCGATCTCTGGTACCAGGGAAAAGAAAAGATAAAACCCCATAAGATACTGCCAAGACCCAGAAAACAGTTGGTAATTAGGAAGTGTAGGGGAATGGAAAAAAAAAGAAGAATCAAAATATACCATGTACAGGTACAAATGCCCTATGATGAATATGATCAGTATGTATATCTAAAATATAGCAATAAATTTAGTTAATTAAAAAGGGGAATTCAGAAGAAGTGGGTGTAGTCCTAAAGATATATCAACTGCCAAAGCTAAAACAAGAAGATACAAAAATTCTGAATACGCCAATGTCAGGCAGTGAAATTAAAAAGTAATAAAAAAACCTACCAAGTAAGAAAATACAAGGTCTCAGTGGTTTTGTTGCCAAATTTTAGAATAACTTTAGAGAAGATCTAATACCAATAGTCCTCAAACTCTTTAATGAATTTGAAAGGAAAGGAATACTCCTACAGTCATTCCTGGAAGTTAGCATTGCCATGATTCCAAAACCAGAAAAGGACACAACCTAAAATGAAAACTCAAAGCCAATGTCTTTAATGAGCATAGACAAAAACATCTCTAGTAAGATACTGGCAAACAGAATGCAATAAATCATCAAAAAGATCATACATCATGACAAAATAGGATTCATCTAGGGATGCAGGGATGATTCAATATGCCCAAATCAATAAATGCAGTATATAAAATAAAGAGAAGCAAGGAAAAAAATCACATGATGATCTCAATTGGTGCAGAAAAAGCTTTTCTCAAAATCCAAAATCCATTAATGAATTTAAAAATCCTGAAAAAAATAGGTACAGAAGGACCTTATCTCAATATAATAAAAGCACTTTATGACAAACCAATGACCAAGATCACATTAAATGGGAAAAAATGAAAACTATCTCTCTAAAATCGGGAACTAGCAAAGGGTGTATTCTAGAACCACTGCTGTTAAAGATAGTTCTTGAAATATTGGCTGGAGCAATCAGAGAAGAGAAAGAAATAAAAGGGATGTGTATAGCAAAGGAAGAAGTCATAATATCTGTATTGCAGAGATATGGTCATCCACATAGGAAAACCAAAATCTCACCAAAATACTCCTAGAATTTTTAACCAAATACAGTAATGTAGCAAGATAGAAGATAAAAACAAAATGCATAGCATTCTTCTACACCAATAATAAACTCACTGTGAAGGAAATAAATACCATTCACAATAGAATCAAGGAAAGTTAAATACTGTGGAATTAATCTAACCAAGGAAGTGAAAGACTTCCACAGTGAAAACTACAATACTCTAAAGAGGATATTGAAGAGGACATCAGAAAATGGAAACATATTGCCTTCTTCCTAGGTAGACAGAGCCAATATAGTCATAATGGCACTACTTCCAAGATTAATATACAGATTTAATGCATTTCAAATCAAAATATCAACAACATTCCTCACAGATCTAAATAAAACAATCCTAAAATTAATACAAAACCAGAAGAAACTCATAATAGCAAACACAATTTTTGGCAACAAGAACAAGGCAAGAAGCATCACAATACCAGACTTCAAGTTATATTGTGAAGCTACAGTGATAAAAATAGTATGATAGGAAGAAAGGAAAGGAAAAATTATGTGAAAGAAAAAAAATGGAAATAAAGTCTATGTAAATAGGGAAGGGTGGTGGAGGTGAAGGGCACACAGGTAATGGGGAGAAAAAAAAAAGAACTAAGATACCTCATGTTCAGGTACAAACACCTAATGATAAATGTAAATGTATTGTATACCTAAAATGTACCAATTAATATATAAATTTTAAAAAATGTCAGCCCCCCCAAAAATAATATTGTACTAGAGAAAAAAAGATCTAGATCAATGGAACAGAACAGATGATGAAGAAACAATTCCAGGCGCACTCAGCCACCTGATCTTTGACAGGGTTACCAAAAATTGCTAGAGGAAAGATAACTTCTTTAAAAAATGATGTTGGGAATACTGGCTATCCACATGCAGAAGATTGACCATAGACTCATATCTCTCACTGTGTACGAAACTAAAATAAAAATTGATCAAAAATCTAAATTTTAAAAGAGAAATATCTAATTTGCTGGAATTCAAAATAGGTAAAATTCTTGAAGACCATAGGCATAAGCAAAGCCTTTCTAAACAAAAACCCAGTAGCACAAGAAATACTACCAAGAATAAAAAAAAAAACCCAAAAACTTCTTTACAGGAAAGGAAACAAACAACATAGTAAAGAAACAATTCACAAAATGATAAAGAATTCAGTCAGCTATTTCTTGAACATAAAAATAATATTTAGAATGTATAAATACAAAATAATTAGATCCCCAAAATAAAAGATCAAATCAAAATCTAGGCAACTGAAATAAATAGATACTTCTAAGAAGAAATAAAATGGACAATAAATACATTATAAAAGTTCCACATTGCTCACCATTAGAGGAATGCAAATTAAAACAACACTGAGATTTTATTTCATTCCAGAAAGAATGGCTATCATCACTAAGTTAAGTATTAACAAATAATGGCAAGGCTGGGGGAAAAAGGTCCCTTTTTAATTGTTGATAAGAGTGTAACCTGATACAACTACTGTGGAAATCAATAGGGAGATTCCTCAAAAAATGAAAAGTAGAAATTCCTTTTGACCCAGCCATTCCCCTTCTAGATATTTTCCTGGAAGAGCTAAAAGTGATGTATTAAAGTGATATATACATAACTCATGTTTGTGGCAGCACAATTATTAATATCTAAATCTTAGAAGCATCCTATATGTTCACTAACAGATGAATATATAAATAAAATGTATTTATATACAGTGGAGTACTACTCTACCACAGAATTATAAATTTGAGTCACTTGTAGGAAAATGGATTCACCTTGAAATTATAATGTTAAGTGAAATAAGACAGACACACAATTAAATATTGCATGGTTTCTCTTATATGAGAATCCTAAACTATAAATAGAGAGCAAAATAAAATACAGACAATAAGAAATGGTGAGCTAGATCTTTCTCATATGGCAATACAGCCAAGAGACACAGGAAGGTGGGAGGAAGGGGAGGGAAATGGAATATTACTTCTTAAAGCAATTATGATTTGTTGGGTCCATGTAACAAGTCCTTATGAGGAATGAGATCATTATGTCCTATAAACATGTACAAAAAATATAGAAGAAGAGATCCAAGAGATGGAGGGAAGGGAAAGGAGTTGAAGGGAAAGTGTAAAAAGAGAATTAAAATATGTGATCTACATGTACCCATTCCTCACAATGAATGTAATCATGCAATAAAAACATGTACTAATAAAAGACAAAAAACAAAATTATACCACCCATTAAATTCATTTTTATTCTGCAAGCTTTCAATCCACTCTGATAAACTGGTAGAAATAAACCATTGTTATATTACTCTTTTATTAGACACTCATGAAGAGAAAGTGCATTTTCTATCTGGACTGGAGTATGACACAGTAATATGCAAACAAGAATTTCAAGTTCAGCAAGGAACAAAAAGATCTAGAACAAACAAGGAAAAATAATGTCCCGGTAGTATTATGAGAACAACATTAGATTTCCCCACAGGTAGGCAATGGGAAATTCTAGTTCACTTAAAATCTTAGGACAAGGATTAGGACACATGCCTTCTACATGCTTCTTAGCCAGTGGTTGGTATTTCAAATAGAAAGCTGTGGTGGTACACACTCTTGATGCAGAAAACTTCTCAAACTCTAAGGAAAACATCATCAAAAATTCTGCCAACTTTACAGGTTTGTGATATTAAAAACACAGAAGGAATGGTACTTTTCACAGAGTAAAATGAAACACTTTAACTGACAATAAGCTTGATGTCAACTTTATAAACTATCACAGAATAAAGAAAGCATTTTATCCATAGTATAAAAGAATGAATACTAAAGTATCTTCTTAATATTATTTCCAATGAGTCACAAATAACTGATTAACAGAATTTAAGAATTCTAGCTTTTTTCCTGAGAGGTAAGAGTTCCCGTTGTCAGGCATTCAATTTTAATCCAAGTAAAGACCATATTGAAAGTCAATGGCACATATGGGCTCCTGTGAGGCTGATCTAATCCCATCTACCACTTCAGATTTAGGAATATGTTGATTAACACATGATTTCTAATAAGGAAGATCTGTAATGCTCACTCATCCAAATCAAAATTTAAAATTATTACTACAATTGAAGATACAGAGATTTCCAAGTTTATAATAATTTGAGAACTAGCTACTAACAATACTTGTCCCATTGGCAAGTTAATGTTTTCTTCACTTTTAATAAAAGAAATATTCTACTCCAGAAATGAGCTCCAAAGAATAGATTTGAACAAATGGCTCATACTAATCATTCCATGGCAAAATTCACATCAGCTCCTTGCCACCATCCATTCTCAGAGTACTGGGGGTATCAGTATTTACATCAAAGTACTGAAATTTTTTATTAGAAATGGCCACCCATCTTACTTTTCTTTCTCTATTAAGCCTACCTGTGAAGATAATATTTCTGCATTTAGAAATGCCATCTTTAAAATCCAAATGCCTTCATAAGTATGGAATAAAGACAAAAAAGTTATATATTAAACAAATTATTGGGAGGAAAAGTCAAATGTTGTGAAACTGCTTAATAGTGTTGAGATTAATGTATTTAATACATTGCATAGTACTATTTAGTTAAAGGTTTTGTTTGTATTATCTCAAACCAGTTATTCCTAACGAAGTCAGAAGAATAACAGAGAGATAGATGCCTCATTGTTGTGATTTATAAAATTCAGATTACCATCTCTGAATGCTGCAGGAAGCAAGTGAGGAATAGATCTAACAAAGAATGTGGTCCAAAATATTTAATTGATAAATTACAACTGTGATAATTTCTTGCAGCAATTGTAATCCATCTGTGAGATGACATTGGGACACCTACTTTACTGAAGAGAAGCCTTCTATCGTGTGAGCCCCTGTGGGTTTTCTAGCAATGTATTATAATTCAAAACAGTATCCACGGCTCACTAAATTGCAGAAATATAAAACAGTCACCATAATGAACAGGTTTAGAAGAGTATAATATGCATCTTTTCAATCCTAAAAATATATAGTCTTTCATTATCAAAACTCTTCTGTTAGTGCACTGCATAGTTTTTCTGTCATCTTTACTTGTTTTTCTTTTTTAAAATAATGATTTTCAAAGGCCCATGCCATTTCCATATATATATTGAAAGTAAAATCCAATTTGCAACACAGAAAAAGGCATTATTTATTAGTCTCCTTATTGTGAAGAGATTAATAGTTGATTATTAAGGATACATTATTTTATGAGTTAAACCAAAGTTTACTTTTTATTAATGTTGACTGCCTTTAATTATTGCAAGGCTCAAGTATTCTTTATTAGACATTACAATCAATAAAATTTTGCTGACATAATAACAAAACCTTATTTTTATTGGTCCAAACTACTATAATATATGACTCTGTTAAAAAATGTCTTTTTATGCTATTATTTACCACTCTTATAGAAAAATGATGTTAAAAACAATGAAATAGCTAAAAAGAATCAATATATAAAATCATCAACAACATAATATTTTTTCAAAACACATTTTAATGAAAGCAATGATCTATACTATTATTTCTTAATTTGTAGGAGCTAATCGGGTCATGGCATAATTCCTGTTCTGTGAAAGACAGCTATGTTACTCAAACAGGCTATTATAGGCCAGATGGTGAGAAAGTGAAATTAGAATCCACATTTTCAAGTGAAAGATTTTATTGGCAACAGAACTAAATTTTACATGGGAATTTGTGACTCAGGAAGAAATATAAGGCATATACAAGCATATATCTGTTAAGGATGAGGCTGTGATCTGAGTGATACATTGTTAGGGGATTTTGTCATTGTGCACTGTTATGAGGTGCATGACTTAGCTACTTTTTGTTTCTTCATCTTTTACATAATTACATACTGGTATTTAACTTCTTAGCATTAAGTCATCAGTTCTGCATTGATTTCAGTTTTCCTGTAGTTGGATTTTTTAAAAATATAGTTGCCGAACACACTGGGAAACTTTAGTGAAATATTTTTATATTGCCTCCTGAAGTTCACTGAACATATTTGGAATACATATACATTTAAAATGGAACTTTAAAAAATAATAACTAAAATGGAACTTCAGAAATGATGAAAAACATTGTTGTTGATATTCATTTATCCTTGCTGTCCATTCCATACATGATCATGAAGGGCTTTGAGTTAATTATTTTGAGTAGTCATTATCATTCCAATTAAATGGATTAAAAACTTCTTCTGTATGAATTGTTAATAAGGCAGCTTTATACAACTTAGAGAAAAAGTCAAATATCACACATGCCTATAATTTGCCATATTGAGAAAGTTATAGCTAGTGCGTAATACTTACCAGTAGGCTGGATTCACATTATGTGGTGCATATGACATAACTGGTCCTTTCATGTCCTGCCAGCTATAGGACTTGCTCCATAGAATGCCTATAAATTGGAGTTCTGATATAGGGAATGCTTTCATGGAATAGTCCATAAAAATAAATGCATTATAGTTCTTTGGATGTTCAAAACATAACCTAAGAGCTCCTGATCACACACACAAAAAATAAACCAACATAAGCAATAATACATGTCATGTAATAATAGGCTATCCTGATATATCAACATGGATTCTTAAGAGCAACATTATCTAGGCACAATGTTTCAAGAATGCTGCCAGAGTTGTGTGTTGGCAGAGAAAGGAATTTTCTACCTGGTCTGTATGATTTTCTTCATAGATAAATGCCAGGTACTGGAAAGCAGGGATTGAAATATCATTCTACTTTTAAATTATTCTGGCTTGAAAACTTATTATAGAAAGTTTCACTATCTAATCTTAGTTCTCTGAAATGAATGTGTGTCCTGCAGGTAGAATAATGTTGACATCTGGCAAATGTTAGAAAGAATGACTGGGAGAATCATTCACTGAAATTTATAAACCTTGTGACTTATTCATACTTTGTGGATCTATTTCTCCACACCATCACAATGTTCTATTTCCTTTAAAAGCTCCTTTAAACATTGTTTATCCTTGTAGAATGTTTATGTTCATGATGCCAAATGATTAAATTATTTATGTATTTATTAAATAACTGATAAGAGATTTACTTCATGAATAAGTTCATATTAAAAAGGGACTCAAAAATTATGTTTTTGTATATTTATTTTCATTATATTATATAAAAATATGTAGAGAACAATATTTTGAAAGGTATTATGATATTTTTCCTCATTTTTAACTTATAATCCAGGAACCTGAAAATATATGATTATTTTTCAGTAGTGTTAATATATTATGAT
>NW_004624777.1:15948245-16002663 GCF_000247695.1 Heterocephalus glaber
GCAGGGGAAAGGAAAGAAGGGAAAGGAAAAATGATGAGAAATGGAAAAAATGGAAATAAAGTTTTTGTAAATAGGGAAGGGTGGAGGGCATGAAGGGAGGGCTTGGGATGGGGAAAAAATAAGAACCAAGATGCTTTATGTAAAGGTACAATTCCCAATGAGAAATGTAATTGTGTTGTATACCTACAATGTACTAATAAAAGAATTTAATATCAAAAAAAAAATGAGTACTAGCCAGACAATACATTTTTAAAAGTGTTAAATATAATATGCTTTCATTATTTTTAAAAGAATTTCTTACCTATTTTCAGACTTCTGAGATTCCATAAAATGTATTATACTTCTATCAATTTACTCCATAAGGAAAATTGCAATTTGAATACATCATTTTTTCGTAGAAGACTGATATTTATTAACAGCATCGATATCTTTCATACACAACTCTATGTTTCTTAATTTAGTCTGGCTACTTTATGTCCCTCACTAAGACATTACATTTTACAAGATACACACTGGGGTCCTTTCTCTCTCTTTTCTTTTTTTATGCTAAGTTTAGTGAAATTTATTGTTTGTTCATATAGAAGAAAATTTGATTTTGGGTGCAGTTTATCTTGGCCATCTTGCACTCCCACTCCAATGTCGACTCCCTGTCACAGTTCAAACTTCAATGACGGAGAGAAACTTCTGTTGTTGATCCCTCTACTATTCACAATTGTTAAAATGATCAAACCCTCCCACTGTCTCAATTATCAAAAATCTCACAAATATCATTCCTTGTACACTGGCTCCACTAGGTCTCAAACCCTGTACATTTTAGTGTCTACCACTTTCCCAAAATTTACAAGAAGTGAGATTCAGACAGAAAAAATATTCACAGGTTTGTGAATAACCCGTCATTCTTTAAAAAGTAAATTCATCACATTTACCATTTCACTAACATACAAAAAATCAATATAGACAATTTTAATGCAAAATAGTCTCAATAACTTCTTGAAACTTTGAGAATGAATTAGATACAAAGCAAGAAAAATTCCACCCAGTATTTCCTTCACTTTTCTCCCCTCCCTCCCATCTCTCTCACATCCATCAATCCATCCATGCTTTTGTAATATGCCAGTGTACTTTGGTTCCAAGAAGGAAACAAGATAAATAGAATGAAGCAATCTAAGAAAATATAAGTTATCTATTATAAAACAAAGACTTGAATATTGATGCATGAAGAAGATGCAAAATCCAGCTTTTGTTGAGATGATTTTACAGTCTGCTCTTGTTTTTGTAATTATCACACAGAAAGTTGATAACAAGTGAAATAGTGACACCATAATGACTATGTGACCATAGAACATAGGCTGGGGTGGGGGGATGGAAACTAGAATCCCTGAAAATAAATTATAGTTATCAGCAGGAAAGATTAAATTTAACACCAGGAGTTCTTTTGCCTGTATTAAAAAATGAGCCCCTGGAAGCCTTAGTGTATACACAATTTTGCGAATTCAGTTCATTTCATTGTCTCCCTCCCACATGCTCCTTATGAGAGGAACGACTGGGTCAGAGCTCTACTTCTTCCTAATCATAGCATTCAGCAGCCTTGCTCTGGTTCAGAAGTTATTATTTCTGTGCCATTTCATTCGTGCATCAGAGACGTTTTCATCAAAGTAATCTTACAAAGTGTTGATTACTGTTTTGTCAGTGCTTGACTTATATATTTGTATAGGCTTTATCTGCTCCAACACTTACTCTATACACATAACAGTAGCTAGATTTGGTAGAACTTGAAATTTTAAGAGTGTCTGCAGAGAGCACCGCTCTTCTGATACATTGATCTCAAAAGTAGAAAGACAAAGTGTCTCTTGTTTTTAAGTCATCGACTTTATCTTAATTTGCTATAGCAACCACAGAAAAATAATACAATTTGGATTAAAAATTCAGGTTTATGGGTGAGAAAATCTGTCTAGTTTAATTAATCCAGAAAGCAGAAGGACAGATTGACAAAGTTCTTCCACACACCTGGGAATAGAAGGGAATTTTTCTAAAAAGAATTCAAGATAGAAACAGAGAACAAAGGGATGCTGAGAAAATGAAATAACCCAATAGATAAAATAGTTCTGAAAAATTACTGAAACATGGAAGAAGAATAAAAGAAAATAGAAGGAAAAAATGGAAAGAAAGCTTTTGTAAATAAGGAGGGGATGAGGGGTTGAAGGGAGGAGAGGGGGATGAGAAGAAAAGAAGCAAGATATATCATGTACAGGTACAAATTCCCTAGATGAATTTTATCATTATGTATATCTAAAATGTACCAATGAAATTTCAAAAATCTTCAAAAAAAAGAAATGATTCTTGTGTTTCATCACAAAATTATCATTTTACACATATCCATCAGAAATAATTTCATCAATCCACTTCTAGAAACTAGGAAAGTGTTCAAATTCATAATATTTGAGCCATATTTTTAAAAATAACTGCTCTATATTTCTTTACCCAATAGTTATTAAAATTGTCACTTTTGATGCATATTTTGCCCTGTATTTGATATTTGCTTGTTTGTTTCTTTAACTCAAATAGTTTGTCCTGTCTCTGATACAGGGTTTCATCAAAAGCACTGTATCATATCAGACTCAACTTTCAAAGCAGTGATATCTTTAAGAAAATGATTTTATTAGTGTTTTTGATTTTTTGATGTTTCTGTATTGCTTGTAATACAAGATCTTTCATTTGCAAAACAAAAATGTAGTGGCTGATATTAAATTACTCTACAAATACTTTCATAACTTTTTGTGTCTCATGAGACACAATAATTGTGTCTTTTTCTCATAAGATACATAATTTGTGTCTCCCAATTTAAATAAAATTAGTTTGAATAGAATGTAAGTACCTCCTATACATTTTAAATTAATTACTAACTACTGTTCATTTAAGAACTGTGGTTGGAATAATGAAATAATATTCTTCATGATCAAGGTCATATGAATATTAAAATATGTAATTCTGTCAAATCTCACAAATATTTCAGGATATTGTTGATTTTTTATCGTAGTAAATATTTTGTTTTTAATATACTGTACTGTTGAGCATCCTCTTTTTTTTTTTTTTGGTACCAGGGATTGAACTCAGGTCCTTGCACTTGTGCAGCAGGTAGGGAAACCACTGAGCTAAATCCCTGCCTAAGCATCCTCTTTTAACATCAAAATATAAATTAAAAAGTACTAAGCTATTTTTGCAAACAAAATATTAAACAAATTTTAATGAAACACAACAATATCCACATGCATACAAAGTAATATAACAGATGTCTACACATCACAGTTATACAGATAGAAGAGAGTCAATAAGGCCAAAGTACCACCTGAATTACTTTAGCCAATCACCAAGTTTCACATAAGGGCCTAGAACAGTGTTGCTAAGTTCACAAAACTTCAAAATTACTCCTACAATTTAGAGGAGAATTTTTATTTCCACAGAAATAGATCATTTACCCCACTATCAGCCTTGGCTAACTTTTGATCTAATTTGAGTTTACCTAGGAATTTCTAAGAAGCCATGACCTATTTGCTACTATTTTAGTAGTACATAATGAATTTGTGAAGATCAAATGTGATAGCTAATTGAAAACATAGTGTAGGGTCATCATTTCCAGTAGTCTCAAGGATTTGATAGTTTCACTGAGATAGTATAGGGTTTGCTATTTAGATTTCAGATGAAGCCTAGTAGATTGGATTCTTAGTGCTCAGCTTGCTTCAACAAGAAAATTCCCAAAGTAATCATTAATTTAATCAACATCGTATTGTAACAAGGCTTCTCTCACTGGACTCTTGTCTTGAGGCTGACAGAAAGATGGTGCTGATATTATAGCATTGGGAGAATGTACCACATGTGATGTATTAGAAACAATAACAGGAAAGCTCCTGCTTGTTGACAGAGGTTCCAAAAAAGAGGACACTGAGGAGGCATTTAAATCCAGGAGTTTATAGATAGCTTTTTGGGCGGGAAAGGGCAGAGAAAGAGGCCGAAGACATGTGAAAATGCAGGTGTGCAGCAGCTTGCCAAGCTCCTGTTGTCTGGAAAGCAGACGTTTACTGTTTCTTTGTCCTTTGTATTTCAATTCTAGGCTTCTCTTAGTTTACACAGGCACTCATCCTTTGTCCTTTGGGCTTTAGTTTTCTGCAGCTTAATTTAAGCTCATCCAGGTTCTGCCGTTCAGTTTACTCATTTTACTTAGTTCATTTACTCAGTTAATTCAGGCCCTTTGCCCTAACCTGTCTATTCTCATTGTATCTCCTTGTCTCAATAGGTATTGGTATTATACTCTTATTTTATTAAGGGTATATTTAAGTATTCATTAGAAATTCTGCTTTGTGATTTAAAAAGTGTGATAAAATGTAATTAATCTAGTATTTTGTTCACATTAAAGAAATAAAACAGAAATAGAACTTTAATATCATTTCAATTAAAAAAAGAAAAAGCTGTATTGAAATACAAGATAGGTATTGTCAACCTAAACCAATAAAAATATTAATTTTTGAGGCAAAATATGTACGCAGTAAATTATAACTTGTTTAAATATATAGCAAAGGTACCAAACTATCTTTCAGTTTCACCAGGATGTAGGCAATCATTACACTAAGTAAAGAAAGGTTGTATTTTTAGCATTATTTTCGGTGGAAATGGGAGATGCTAGTCCATTAATTTTGGGGGGGGGCGGGGTACCAGGGATCAAACTCAGGACCTTGTGTTTGCGAGGCAGGTGCTGGAACCACTGGGCTAAATCCCCGGCCCAACTAGTCCATTAATTTTAAGAAGCAGAATATTTATTATTTCATGGCATCAAACTATAGAGCAATCAGAAGATTCAATGCATTAAATGACACATTGAATAACTGACTTTTCCCTGGTGTCTCTCTCCTTCCGTCTTTCCCTTCATCTCCCTTACTCTTTGTATCTCTCCACCTCTGTGGAAACACTCTGTCATATAAAATTCATTCCTCCAATATTTCTGTTGAAACTAAAGTTCTTATAGTACATAGGACAATAAGACCACAACTACTTCTGTGCATCTGTCCTTTCATAATCAGAAAGGAATAAAAGTTACTTCTACTAGCCTCAGGGGAAGGGTGAAAGAATCCTGTGAGGAATTTCACTGGAATGCTTTGGCCATCCTTGAGTCATGAATTTTTGAGATTGAATACTATAATTAGTTCAGTTTTGGTATAAATTCATTGTTGTGACTTAAAGCAAAAAATGAGTTCTACTCACCAAAAGAGGGACAATAAGAGAGAAAAATGTAACATTTGGCAATTATTAGGTTTGGAACACTCAGATGTGATATTTAAAATAAGTATAAAATAGAAAATTGTATTATTTTACAGTTTCTTCTAAAATTGCCTTTTTCATTGCCTATTGAAATAAAACTTATAGGAACATGGAACATCATTTTTTCACCTCTACATTAACAGGAAGAGGACAAATTTGGTATTTATTTTTTAAGAACTCTGTTAGCAAAAGCCTTAGATGTATCAATTCCTTTTAGCAGATTTTACTTTTAGAATTTATCCTAAATTCATAATTTTAGATAAATAAAGAATCATTTCCTTTTTCAATATCCCAGAATAATTCTTGCTATAACTTGTCTCCATAGATTGGACCTATTCAGAAAGGTTACTACAAGTTTGGGTCAGTGTAAATGGTTAACATAATTTTTTTCCTGAGTAGATACTTTAATGATATAAATAATTTCCCCATGAGCCCCTATCCCAATTCTCATATGCATCTGTTTCTTCATTTCTTGCTCCTTAAGCTTCTTTATATCACTTTTAGTTAATATTATTTTGCTACTATTTTTCCCTTTAAATTGTAGGAGAAATCTCTTTTCACAATGAAAAGGACCAATCTGTCACTTCCTTATAGATTGGGGTTAGTATGAGAATGTTACTCCAATTAGTCTTCTAAAAACACCACTTTAAAAATAATGGATTTTTTTTAAAGTTATTTTCTTTTATAAAGTACAAAGTAGGAGTAGTACCTTCCTCTGATTGCTAGGTTAACAGTCTTACTCACCTTATCTCCATTATCCTCTTAAGGACTAGATTTTTTTAAACAACTTTACTAGTATACCTGCTGTGTAAAGCCTTTTTCTTCTTTAGAGTTTGATTCTGAAGGCATATCTTTAGTTTCAGGATTGAACAATGGCTACTTGATGGTGGCAGCAGATAACAGTGTCCTGGAAGATTTGAAAGACTTACTTTGTCTCTGAGAGTAGCATTTAACCCAGCACCTGACAAGTAAATTTTAAAGAGGAAAACAGAGAAATAAAAGTTGGAAGGGAAAATAGAATATGGAATGATACATGCATTCAAGTAATGAATGAAATAAATCTGAAAACCCCACCACTTTGACACTTTCATTAAGATAAAACATTATTGACAAGTGCTAGAATTGTCAAATTCTTAATAAACATCATTTAATATAATAAGGTAATAGCTACAGTTAATTAAGCTTTGTTCAAATTTTACTAATTTGAGAACTTATATTGAAGTAATTTGTGATTTATCCAAAATTTCATTATAAATATTTCATTAATAAAGGGAATTTCACTTTAACTGACTAGATGCTTGTTTTTTGGTTTTTGGGGGAGGGGGGTTGGTACTGGGGATAGAGCTCCGGTCCTTGCACTTGCGCAGCAGGCGGCGAAACCACTGAGCTAAGTCTCCAGCCCTGGATGCTTCTTTTTCCAAGCCATGCATTTCAGTGTCACATTTAATTTAAATGTAAGCTTATTTTTGCTCAGCTAAAGTGATCTTTGTTTGTTTATGGTTTTAAGATAGATGAAATTGTGTCATCATCTAGTGTCAATGAGAGGACACACCCACAGAAAATACATTTAAAAAGTTAGGGCAATAATTGTTTATTTAGTTCTCCATAATTCTCTGGAAAAAAAACTTACTGCTGTGAGGGCCAAGTTTACTGTTGGAATCTTTCTGTTCCTTTGACAAGCCCCAGGATACATATCTAGGTGTATTTCACATAGTGAGTCATATAATGTTACTGTTGGCAAGAATCTGCAGAAAGGTTGCTGATTAATAACTACTGGAAACTATCATTCCAAACTCATTTATGAATAAGCTAGGAGGTTGTAGCTCAGAACCATTTCTTCAGGATAAAAAAAAAATGTACAAGGGAATTATGATCTGCCATGGTAATCTTCTCACTTGAAGCTGATAAAGCATTCAATAAAATCTTACATAATAAATTGGTGAACTGCCAATGATTCAACTAAATTAAAAATCTTCCTGCCCCTACCACTCTAAAATATAATGCAGGCCCTCCCCTTTTCCCCACCATCACACTTTCATTGGTAAACTAATCTACTCTTCTTACCATAGACTCTGAACCATTGCCTCAATGAAATAAAGGTCTAAAACCTTTGTCTTAGATGGAAGAAAGAATAATAATGTGAAAAATTCTCCTGGTATTCTTAACACAAAGTAAAATGTTTTGGATAAAATATTGACTCAGAATCAGACTGTACAATCAAAATTATATCTACTATCATTAGAATGGAAGTAAAAACAAAATGAGGTAGCTTAGTAGAGAAAACATACTCAAGACTCAAGGGTTTAATTTTGTTGAGAACAACTGAAGGCTTGAGGAATAAAAGTACTTTTTAATCAACCTCCCCTGATATGCTTTGTGGTTATTCTTATCAAATATATGAGAATCATACAAATTTGGTGTACATGTGTAGGAAAGGGAGAAGTGACAAAATATAATTCTCCAAAATTACCACTCCAAAATTGCCATGTGTGTACACACACACACACACATATATATATATATATATATACAGAAAATATATGTGTATATACATATAATATGTAGTATGTGTACTTACACATACTATATATAGAAATTTGGGGGTGTGCATATGCACATTAGATATACTATATATACATTAAGAAATATAGCTGGGGATTTAGCTCAGTGGTTCTGCTGCCTGCCCCTCAAGTGCAAGGACCGGAGTTCAATCCCTGTTAGCAAAAAATATATATATATGTATATATATTTATATATTTAAGTGAGCCTTAGAGTGTCCAGATAGATACAGTCATATTAACAATCACTCACCACATACAAATGTCAGCCATTAAACAAGTACTCAGGCAATTGCTCTTGTTAGTGTGTGGGTGGGGGTTCATGGGAGCTGTGGCCCTGCAAATGATTGTTAGTCTTCTTTCCAACGTGGGAGTTTTTCTTTTTTTCAAATAAATTTCTTCATAAAAACTTGTAAGCAACCAGCAAAAATCACTGAGTCACTCTGACTCACACTGTTTTAGGGGAACTAGAGTAACTTTGTTTATTATGCAACTGAATTTCCACTGACATGTGATCCTATATGTCATTTTTGGGGGCATATGGGATGTGTTAGCTCAATCTAAGAATACTAAAGAATACTCTCATCTCTATATATGTATCTATGTCTCCCTGATAATGTCTCTATAGTTTTTTTGAGGAAACACTGCTTTGAGAATTAACTGCAGCTTACCCATAATTGCTGCAAGCAATAAACCACTCTTCACACTTTTGTCTCCTGTTATGACTATAGGCTTTGAACTTCTTGAAGTGTGAAACCATTCATTGTATTTGGTTATAAAACTATAAAAAAGTCCTTGGTTTGGACTTTTACTTCAGGTCTAGAAGATCACATTTCTGCCTTGAGTTCTGACAGATGGAAAAAAAAATCCCTTTCTTGGCTGAAGAGATCTAAGAGATTGAAAGAATTCTCCATCTTAAGACGACCCTAGAAGGCATCATTCTACAGATCTCTGGCAAGGTAAAGAGTTTCCAGGGGGAAGTGTATGTGTGAGCGTGAGTGTGTGTGTGTGTTATCCTCAAGAAATCCCTAGTTGTGTAACTTTATGGTCTCAGTGCATAAAATTCCTTCAATGTTTGACCAAATTTGAAATTTTGAAATTACAGTTAGGTAAAGAATTACGGGATTTTTATTCTAATTAATCACTTTACCCAACCCTTGGGGAGTAGTAAGGAGATCAAAGTATCCACAACAGTGGAGAACTCATTTCTTTCATCATTGGAAGATGTTTGAATATGGTTCATTGACTAAAAATATCCCTCAGGAATGGAACCTGCCCCTCTAAAACTTCAGACAGGACAGAGCCCACCCCAGAAGAGGCTTTTGGCTTCATCCAACTTCACATGCATATATTTCTTGCACTACGGGAGACTATAATTATGTAATTATATAATTATGCCCCAAAGCAGGCTGTAAGCAGCACAGGCTGTAAAGAGTTAACCCCACAATTGGCTTGTTTTGAGAAGTGAGTCTGACTGAAGCCTACATCCCAAGGTCAAAGTAATTTGCACCGAAATTCCATTCCCACTATTAAAACCTTCTTACTAGAAGGACAATGTTCTAATTACAAACATATATTTTGTCTATTCTCTTTACTAGCCTTGTTTACATTAATTTCCATAGAAACTGCAAGTAGCCCTGCCCTTGCATGAAGCTAGCCTTTACCCCAATGGATGGCCAATAAAAGCCAGTGCCTGGGACTGGCCAGAGCCTTTGTTGGTTGCACCAGCACTGGTTGTCCCAGCACCCCTCTTTCTCTCCCACTTCTGTCTTTTGGTTTTATTTCTCAGGCCTGCATCCTGTACTGGGAAGGATACTGGAACTTAACTGCAGAAGTCTCCAGTATTGCACAAATTCAATTATTAATTTATAAATTTGTGCTAATCATGAGATTAACATTTTGATAATAGTTTTCTTCAGTCATTTTACTTAAAACTTAAAACAGTTTTTTCTTAAAACAGTGGAGTAAAAAAATTATGATAATTTAAAAATATACTTCAATTTCAAAACAATTATCAGAAAATTTTAATTAATATACCTCAAATTAATAATTGTGTCCTTTAATATACAATTGATGATCAATATTGGAAGATACAACAATAATAATCAGCTTAATGCCAGAGTAAGCCCTTGAATTTTACCTGTTTGAGAACTCCAATTAAATTTCTGATTCATTAGACATTAATGGCAAAATATGCTATGGACAGATACAGTAACACTTTTAAAAAGGAGGTTCAATGAAAGAGAAAAGTACCGGTACTGAGATTTCTTGAATTTATTTAAAAGAAAAAATAAAGAATAAAAATTAGTAGAATGGAAGAAAACATTCATTATTTATAAGAAAAAGGGATTTTAGCCTCTTTATTTAGAAATAAATGGCCCAAACCTGGTTGATAGGAAGAGACTCTATTTACCTAAAGTTAATCCAGTGATTTAATTAGTTTCATATTAGAAAGTAAATGTTGAGATCCTCAGTTAATGAAGCTCTACTAGAGGAGAATGTTCAACAGAATTTTGAAATGATTTTTGCTTAAAACTCAATTTATTTCCCATATGGAAAAAATGATTTTGCTTATTCCGAATCCTAAAGATCAGTGTCCTCTTCAAGTAAAGGACAGAATAAATTGAATCTATCATTTCCTCAAGGTTGAAAAAAAAGTTCTTAAAATGCTTTCCCCATGTGACTATCCATGTGCATTCTGATTATCCCCTCAAGAGTTAAATTTATAAAAGTGGAAATATATGAGACTTTAGAACAACATATCTAAGCTTAAAACATATCTGTTATCTACTTTAAAACCTGATTGTATATAGAATTGCTGTTTAGATCATGATTGCATCTAATTTGAGTTTAGCTATGGCTTCAAACTATATGCCTTTTTGATTTTATAAATTATACTACTTAAAATATATATATTTTTGTAGTAACTTTGAATATAGGGAGAATAATTTAAAATGAATCTACTAATGTCTTTATTTATTCATAACTAGATAATTTCCTTGTTCTTGAACAAAAGATTGTAATTCTTTCTGGAAATAATAACAATTGTATTAAATACTACAATTTATTTTAACATTTATCAAGCTTCTATTGCTAAACTGAACAAAATACACAATTAGATAAGAAGACACAAAATACTTAGAGTAAATAGAAAAGCCCTCTAAGAGTTTTCATGTTGCATTGGACTTTAAAACTAAATTTAAAAAACAACAACTAAATTTACTTGGAATCAGGAAATAAAAGCTTATGTTAAATTTAATATTTAAAATAGATAAAATTGGACAAATTAAAATTTGTTTTTGTGAAGCCCAGAAATTAAATGTTTCATTTTCTTTTTCTTTTTTTCCCCCCACTTCAGCCAGGCCCTAATGTACCTTTCTTGACACCTAGTAGTTATGTTAATTTTAAAATGAGACAATGTAGCCAGACCTAGTACCACACACCTCTAATTTCAGCTACTCAGGAGACTGAGGCAGGAGGTTTGCAAGTTTGATCTTAGTCTGGTCAAGTAAGGAAGAACCTGCTTCAAAATAAATAGTAAAAAAAAAGGATTTAAACTGTAGCTTAGTGGTAGAAGACTCAATTCAATCCCAGTACCGCTGAAAGAAAGAAAGAAAGAGAAAAAGAAATAAAGAAAGAGAAAAAGAAAGAAAGAAAATACTCCAAACACAACAAAACCTTTGTCTTTCTTCTGTGGTTTTCTCCATATATAATCTTATTGTCTAGATGGCACATATTTAGTACAGTTAGAAACAATGGAGCTGAGGGAGTCACTCCCTTCCCTCTGACATAGGGAAAATAAATCTAACTCCAAACCTGCTAGATGGCAGATATGCTAAGTTTGTGTTCCCTGAAATCAAAGATTAAATTCTAAGGAGCAATGGAGGTTAACAGCAGGAAAATTTATTTCAAGAGATAGCTCCTGAAAGGAGGGGACCTGAAAGTGGGTTCCAATAGTACCCACTTTTCTAAGTTTTAAAGAGCAAAATCATGAGGTGGGTACAATGTGGGTCAAATTATAAGATTACAAGTATAGCTGCTTAGCTAATATTGATCCAGTAGTAGCAATGACATATGAATGACATCATTAACCTTGGTCAAGAATCTATAGTTGCAATCTTGTCTTTGGTTTTAGTCTTAGTAGGCTGAAGAAGATGGTCTACCCCTAATGAGATAATGGTTTATATGAGAAATCTCAAAGGGGTGGTACTAATAATCTCAAACTTTTGTTTATCTCTTAGGGAAGTATGTAAATTTGGCTATTGAGATTTTTAATATTCTTTAGATGTGCCTCCAGCCACAGTTTTGATGTGTTTCCATCTTTTGCACTGACTCCCCGGAGCATCCAGCCCTGTCTGACTGCCTATAATATTTCTACCTAACTTAGTTGTCTTTAGTAACTTCCCTTAATTTTAATCAGGACCCTATGGTTATTCCAGCTTCCATTATTCTAAGATGAGTAGAAAATAAAATAACAAAAACTCAGGAGATCTCTAGTGATCTAACGAAAGCACATACATGTTGGATCTTCTAGCTTGACTTCTATTCACCTCTATCCTCTCATCTCATTACAGGTTTGTAAATATGTACTACATGTGATAAATATAATTTATTCATTTATCAGAGTGAATTCTGGGAGGAGCATGAAAGTTGACAGCTCAGAAAATGACTCAGCACCCTGTCAATCATTCTTGTTAATCACACCTAGAGATTCAGTGGGAGGCACCTAAAGGGTAATGCCTGGCCTTTAAATTTTGAATGCCCAATTTATTCATGCTCTTTGTTGTATTGTTGTTACTGCTGTTGCTACTTCTGTGTGCCTTGACCTGAGTGCAGTGCTTTTTTGTTACCCTTATCCTTTGTTGGCACAGAGTTGCTTTGAGCACAACTTCCTGTGATCTTCAATAAATGTAGCTACTTACTGCTTACTCCTGGGTGTACACTTGGCAATTCTTTCCTCATCATACACCAAAGCCTGAACTATTATTGACCTATTCCACTGTAACATATTCACTGTCCAGAGTTCTGACATATAAACTATGGCAGAAATATATCTCAATTTTTCCTACGATAAACAAATCACTTTGCAATTTTATAAGCTACGTTACAAAATTTTCTAATATTTACACATCATTTTATTTTATGTTGTTCATAATTTCAGCTCTGATACTGAGCTAAAAACAATGAATGTTGGGCCGGGAATGTAGCTCAGCAGTATGGTGCCTGGCTGGCAAACACAAGGCCTTGAGTGCTTTTAAATACTTTCTGTATTCGTTGCTAACTAAAATGTCTATGGCTTATACAAGATGGTTCCAAAGTGAAGTGAAATTACCCTGGCCAACATTAAAATGAATGGAAGCACATACTTTTGTATTTTTATATCTACATTATTCAATATTACAGATTCTATTTTATAATTTTTATAACTAAACAGGCAAAGATCAATGCCTTTTTTATTGTACCAATGATTATTTGAGATATTAACATGAATTTAAAAAATGAAATAAAATAAAGGAGTAAGTTTAATCAAAATGATGTTTATCATCATTAGAGTTAGATTTCCCTCGCCTTAAAATGGCTGCTACATAAAATGGCAGCCTTCTCCTTCTTATAACACCCTGCTTCCCACTTAAAAATATGGCTTCACCTGCCAAAAGACAACCTTCCTCTTCCCAACATGGCCCACTTCCCGCTGAAAGAATAACCTGATACTTGCTACCTCCTAGCAAGCAGTGATGTCACAGGTTCCTCCAATCCCTAGCCACTACATCACTCAATCCCGCCCCAGCTCCTATAAGAAGCACTCCCTCTCTCAGCCATATTGCTCTCTCCTTTGTTTGGAGACAGCCCAGTGGATCTTCCCTACAATAAAAGCTTGTTGTGGTTCTGGTCTGGTTTTGATTTTCAGCTCTTTTACCTGACAACTAGAATGAGCTTCACATATTTATACTTAATTGCAAAGTGCTTACTGTAAGACCCTGTGTCTCACCAACTGTTTCGAGGAGCTGACTACAGTGAGGATCACCCGGGAGGGAAAACACTGGACAAATTGTGAAAGTAAAACAGACCTTTATTAGTCAGGCCAGACGGCACTCTCCAAGCACCAAGCTTAGAGAGGCGAGTGGCTCAGAGCCTGAGGTCCTTTTATAGGAGATATTAGGGGGAAGTTGGCAAGCAGAAATACAAAAGCGAAGTGCTGAAGGAGAGAGATTTTACAGATTGTTTTTAAGATAACATGTTCTGTTATGGAGTTGGGTAAGCATGACGGAACACTGCACACTCAACAAACCTTCCTGGCACAACAACAAGTACATTCCTGGAACTCGATGTTCCCCTGGTGATCCGTAACAGAACAAACAAGTTGAGGCCCTATTACAAAATGGAGTAACTGTTGTTCAGTCTCACACTTACACATAAAACTTTTCTTATTTTTTCATTAATATTATGATATTTCTTAGAACTTAATCCTCTACACTGTATAATCAAAAGCAGACTGACAGTGCCTAAAGAGTACTCATTTCCCATCACTGCTTGTTATGGTTTAGATCAAAAGCATCCTCCAAAAGTCTTCTGTGTTTGAAAAGTGATTGATCAATGGTGTTTATGATTTATATTTATATGTCACCCCCCAAAGCCTCATGAACTCATAGGTGAGGCTTTTGGGATGTGATTGGATCACAGGAGTGTAATACTTATTCATGGATTAGTTCACAGATGATTTTATAAGTAAAGTGCTATTGGGAGGTAAGGGCTGGTCATATCAAAGGAGATGAGCTGCCATGGGCATGGCCTAGCAGGGTATGTTTCCCTTACTCTTGATCTCTCTTTGCTTCCTAACACATTGCCATGAGCTATTATTGGTCCTCTGCCATGCCCCTCTGCCATGCCACCCTGGCTTAGACCCAGCTGATTATGGACTGAAACCTCTAAAAACTGTGAGCCAAAATAAACTTCTGTTCTTTTAAATGTATTATGTCTCAGTGATGAGAAAACAACCAAGACAGATTTTGTTATGAAGCAGGTGGAGTTTTTGCTGTTACACAACCTGACCATGTGGTTCAAGAACCTCTGTGACTTGTTCCAGGGAGGCGTTTGGAAAAGTTTGAAGACACCTGTTGAAGAAATAACTCTGTAATGTTAAAAGCTCAGCTTGATGGGAGATTCTAGTTAGGGCCCCAAAAAACAGAATAAAGATAGAAGTGCAGTCTGGAAAGACCAGGCTCAGGAAATTTCAACTGGGGACAACGCCTGAATTGGGAATTAGACTCCAAGCCATGTGTATTAGGCTTTAGTGAAAATTTTTCTGCATTTTGCTCCTTTCCTGAGACTTTGGGGGGAGACTGAGATTAAGGATAGTGTACTAGTTAGTTAATCTGACAGAGGAAATTTGAAGACAGCTGAACATTCAGTCTGTGGCTTGAGTACTACTGGGGGCTTTGAGCCAGCTCTACATTGAGAACAAGAGCAAATGGTTCAGCTGAATTTTAAAAGTTTTGAGTTTGGCCAGAAAAAAGTTCCAGTTAAGATGGGGCCTGCAAAGATGGAGTGGAGGAGAGATTTGTTTCTAAAAAGATTATCATTAAAAAGAAGTCAAGTACTCTGGAACAGCACAATAAAAATGATGGCTTGAGAGTATAACAGGAACCAGCAGGACCACACCCTTTGAAGGCTCTAAATAGCAAAAATGAAAGACTTTTCTTAGGAAGAGAACTCCAAGGGCACTGTTTTCCAGAACAGCTGCAGTCTAGGGCATAGAAATTTATTCCACAGTATTCAGTTTACCATGCTTATCCATCTAGACACTTAGAGGCCTCTGCAACTGCCAGCAAGATACAAAAGGGCTTCAATACTGCTCAAGTTGGTGTCAGAACTTGACTTTCTCCATTTGGTGCTGGTTTATAGGCATACAGAATACAATTGTAGAGTCTGGGGTGGTTCCACCCAAATTTCAGAAGGTCTGGAAGGTAAGACAGTATGCCCCTTAGAGGGCAGTGTGTGAAGCTTTCAGTGTGCAGTCAAAAGTGCTATGAAGATCTTATAAAGTTGGAGAAGCCAGAAACATGGAATTTTTGAAGAGAGCAGATAAAGGGTGAAGAGATATAATGCTAGATATCTGAAACATGAGTTCATGTTCTCTAAAAGCAAAGAATTAATTCTAGGAACAACAGAGTTTAAGAGTGGGAAAAATTTATTGAGAGAAATATAGCTTCTGCCTAAGAGAGACAGAGGAGGGACCAGAAAGTGAATTTCCTGAGGTCCCTGTTTCCCAGGGAGATTTGTGGAGCAAAGCCATGAGATTAGTCGGGTTCAAGGTGAGACAAAATTATAGTCAACTAGTAAGATTACAAGCACAGCCACTTAGGTAATATTGATTAAACAGGGATCAAATGGAGAAGCAAGTTACATAGCAAGTGTACAAGGATTGCACAAGGATTTTCAGAAAGGTGTGGTTTGGGGACCTTTCCTAGAAAGGAGGGTTAAAGTCTTGGTCCCCCATCCAGGTGATTGATACCTATTTAGAATATCAATCACAGCTATTAATCCATAGGGGAAGTACATGGGTGTAGTAGTTTCTCTCTTTTTATAATGCTGACCTTCAATGAATGTGTGACTGTCTATCATATTGACTCCTTGAGGGTTGGCCCTATCTAACTGCATATAAGATATCTAATTAACTTACCTTATATCTACAATACAAGGAGTGAGCAAAAACACCCAAGAGAAAATCCATAATTACTCCAATCACTGGCAGTGCTCTAGAGGCAGGGATACCCAAGTCCTTTGGAGTTCCCATTTCGCCACATCACAATTTGTTCAAAATCCTGGACTGGGAATTCTGGGATTTAATACTTGCCCTGTTGGATTTTGGTCTTGCTTTGGTCCCATTCCTTTATAATCCCCTGTTTTAAACTTTCTTTTAATTTTTACAGGGCCTCACAGATAAAAGTTTCCCTAAAAATCTCCGAGGAGATTTTGGACTTTGACTTCTCAGCAATGATGCAACTGTTAGCACTTTGGCAACTCTTAGAGATGTACAAAATGCATTTACCATAAAGGGATGAACATAAGTTTTTTGGGAGTCAGGGTTGAAAGTTATGGCTTATATCTATATATCTTTCCAAAGGCTCATATTCTAATAGGTAGATCTTTGGTGGAGCTGGGCCACTGGGGGCATAGCCTGGAAGGATATGTTTTCCTTTTTCCTCCTTTGATTATTCTCTGCTTCCTGCTTGCCACGCCATGAGCTTTTGTTCCTTTTGCCAGCCTGCCTTGAACCCAGTGAACAATGGATTGAAATCTCCACAAACTGAGAGCCAAAATAAGTCTCTCTTACTTTAACTTATTGATATTGGGTATTTTGTCCTACCATTGAGAAATAATTAAGACAAGGGGTCACTATATTTAATAGTGTGTTCATTCATTGATATTTTGAGCAGTTAATGTGCTGTTAGTTGTTAGGGTCCCTTAGGAAGGGAGGATCATTGGGGGTGCGACCTAGAAGTACTGCAGATAGGTAATTTAATTAGATATCTTGTAGCCAATTAGACAGGGCCAGCCCAGGAGGAGCCAACATGGAGGACAGTCAAGGAGCCAACATGGAGGACAAACAAAACATATTCACTGAAGGCCAGAATTGTAAAAGGAGAGAAATTACACACCCTTGTGCTTCTCCTGGGAATAAATAACAGTAATTAATATTCTAAATAGGTATCAATCACCTGGGTGGGGCGTCAAGGTCTTAACCCAGCCTCTCCAGAAAATATCTCTGACCCTCACCCTTACTGAAAATCCTTGTAGGCTTGCTATGTGACTTGCTCCCCCATTTGACCCCCATTTAACCAATATTACCTGGGTGACTGTGCTTGTAATTTTATTGGTTGGTCATGGTTTTGTCCCACCTCATGCCCACCTTGTAAATTTCCATTGGGTCTCATAGACGGTATAGTTTGTACCCACCTCGCCACATGGCTTTGCTGTTTAAAACATCTTTGAAAAGTGGGATGGGTTGGCAATCTACTTTCCAGTCCCTCTTCTGTCTCTCTTAGACAGAAGCTTTCTTTCTCTCAATAAATTTTTCCTACTCTTTACCTCCATTGTTCCTAGAATTCATTCTTTGATTTTAGAGAACACAAACTTGCTTTTCAGGTGTCTAATAAGTTTGAGAGTTACATCTTTTCCCCCTATATCAGAAGGGTTCATTCCTGTCCCAGGCTGCTCCCTTTTCTCCTCTCTCTCTGCTTTATCATTGTTATGGTGTGCACAGATTTTCTGTCATGCCTTTCTGCTATACTGTTTATGTCTTGGAACTAAACAACCATGGAATGAATCCCCTGAAAACTTTGAGCCAAAATAAACCTCTGCTCTTTTAATTTGCAATAGTCAGATATTTTGTCTCAGCAGTGTGAAAGTGACTAATACAGAAAATTGATAGCAGAGAAGTTGGCTCATTGCTGTGACTATACCAGATCTGATATGGAAGAAGCCTTTGGAAAAAGTTTACAGGTGAAGTTTGGAAAGGTTTAGAGATGACTGCCTGAAAAGTTTTAGAATATTGTTAGCAACACAGAATGTTGACAAGAATACAGACAAGAAAAGGTAAGCTCATAAAGCTTTGGTTGGAAACAAGGACTCCAAAGGGGCCATCAGTATTATGCTGTGGCAAGAAATTTGTTTGTTTTGTCCATGTCATGAGACAGTGGGATACTGGGATTAAGGGTAGTTGACTAATTGACCTGATGGAGAAAATGTCAGGGCAGTCCAACACTCAGTTTGAGGCATGGATACTACTGGCTGCTTTTAGAAAGATTTATAGTGATAATGAAGAGGAAAAAAATAAAACCAAAAGATTTGAAAAGTTTGCAGATTTTACCAGAAATGAAGTGCCTGCAAAATTGGGTCCAGGGACAGCAATACAAAATTAAAGATCTTTGCATAGGAACAATAGGTAAGATGGATTGAAGGCATGTCAGGAATTTGCCATGCCCCACCCTTCACAGACTCAACAGTAAAACTCCTTTAAAAGACAGTGCTTTGAGATAAGAACCTCAAGATTCCCTCCTTATTCTATAGTCACCTAGGGAAGTATTTCTCATAGTTCAGTTATCAGACACTCAGACTTCTACAGCAATTTTTTCTATGCTCCAGCTACTGCTTGACCTGGAAGAAAACATTGGCATCATCCAAGTGGCACTACTTTTTCAGGTATGCAGAATGTAAAAGTTGTGGCATGATGGAGGCTCCCACCCAGTTTTCAAAGTAAAGTCTGGGAAGTTAGATAATGTGCTCCTGAGAGGACAATTGTAAATCTGAAGCAATGGAGATATCAGGAAGGTGGCAATACTTGGAATGTGGACCTTCTGCTGAGGTAAGCCAGAGGCATTGCATGATGCCTGCCCAAGAGAGAAGTCACACGGGCTGCAACTAGCAAAGTCATTGGTATAGGGCTGCCCAAGCCCTTTAGATTGCATATCTCACCACAACCCACTTTAGGTATTAGACTCAGAGCGACAGGATTGAAGGTTTGTTCTGTTAGGCTTTGGTCTTACTTTGTTCTGTTGCCTTTCTCCCTTTCTTGTTTACCATGTGCTATTGTGTGTTGCAAGTAACAAAATTTCCTTTTGATTTTCATAGGGACTCACAGCTAAGAGTTTGTTATTAGTTTCAGAGGAGATCATGGACCTACCTGGACACTTCCTCAGTGTTGAAAGTGTTAAACTTTTAAAACTCTTGGAGTTAGAGTAAATAGATTTTGCATGATGAAGTAGGCATGATTCTTTTGGAGATCTCAGATTAAATGTTATGGTATACATCTATAATGTAGTACTTCAAAGCTGATTGGATCATGTGGGATCTGTACTCATTAGTGGGTTTGTCCATTGGTGAGTTCAGTAATTCATTCATTGTTGGAGGAGTATATCACTGGGAGCATGATCTGTAATGGTGTATTCTTGTCTGTGTCCCCTCCCTTGCTTTATTTCTTTCTGCGTCTGGGTGAGCAGCTTTCCTCTCTCATGCTCTTCTGCTATGCCATTTGTGCCTTGGACCCAAACAAGCATGGATTGAATTCTCTGAAAATCATAAGAGAAGATAAACTTCTCTTCCTTTGTGTTGCAGATATCAGGAATTTTGTTCCAATGATTGGAAGGTTACTGTAGTTGAAATCAGCATTTTATCATATGTTAACATCAGACTGATCTCTTTTGTTATATGCTTATTCATAGTTATTTGAATGTATAAATTAATAAATGAATATATTCTTGGTTTTTCAGTGACTGATTCATGAAGTAGCTTGGGAACCCATGGGACACCACAATAAAATAATAAATTTTTCATTAGGGGTTCTATTACAAACTCTCTATCTCTTGAGCAAATACTTAAACTAAAATCTAGCATTCACCAAGCACCCTACTGTTCATTCTTATGTTAATGAGAAGGCTAATTGCAAATTTCCCTACGTAATCTCAGTGTCAATTATTCATGAACCACTGACAACAGACATGACATTTCTGAATGACAGCTCTCAAATCTTTTGTTTACAAGTTTAAAATGTATGCAGGATATTTTAAAAGACCTTAAACATTAAGGTTGCTAGAAAGTAAGCTTAGAAGAAAAAGAAAAAAATTGAAATCAGAATACCTGACATATTGGGTTTGAATGTATTTGTGGCTAATAGATGATAGATAGATAGAAAGATAGATAGTCTTATATAAAAAGCTTTCAGGAGAAAAAAATGAAAACTCTTTCCAATTTATCTTTAATTATGTTACTCAGTTGAGATTGTTGAATGAAAAATTCACCTTTCCAAAACGATTCCACCTTTTGGTGGAATAATATATGTCATATAATTATGCCTTTTTTTTGGAATAACAAATATGATTAAATTTCAGTACAGATTAATACATGACCGTTAGTAAAATGTGGCTCTATAATGCTTTCAAATATTTTTCTAGATAATTGTTTTTCCTACAGTTATTTGTAAATGCTTCTATTTGTTTTCTCTGCTTATGCTCATGTTGATATATTTAATTTGTTATGCCCAGATCACGAAGTCCCAAAGACCACCAGGAAGACAATTCCGATGTAAGCACACGAGGGCCATTTATTCAAGCTCGAGCAGGGGCTCCCAACCGTCACCGACGCAGCGGATCAGAATTGAGAGCCCCGAATTTCAAATTAGCGGGGTTTTTATTGTGGTTACAGCAAGGTTTGGAGATTTTTCACTTAGCAGTTACATGATTGGTTGGCATTTTGCAAGCATGAAGTGTATATTTCTGATTGGCTAGGCCCATCGAGGGTTTGAGGTGCGGCTACATGTAGGTTTTACGGGGGAAAAGAGGGACAAAGGTTAGTGGTCGAGTGTCACGTACTGATGGTCCGCACATTGACAGATTGTTCTATAGATAGTGGACCCGGAACGTTCATTTCCTGGGCAAACAGATGGTTGAGTAATTAACTTAGGAACTTTGCTTCCTTACAGATTGTGTCTTTTGTCCCAGAGCAAGCACATTTTAACCATTAATTTGCGAGGACAGTAGAGACTAGGGGAATAGTGGATTTTAGCAAAATGGAGTCGCTTTGGTCTCACAAATTCATGGCCTTCTTTCTGGAAAATGAACTTATCTTTGGCAGCAGTTGTTTTCCATGGCAGCTCCAAGTACTTGCATTTCTTTGGAAGCAATTTTACGTTTGTCATTGTCCCTGAGGACTCTTCACTTTCTAGGTTATTTTAAATACATTTATTGTTTATAGTCTTGCCAGCACTGAGTTTGAAAATTTTACTTTACACTTTTGCACATGGATGGGTCTGAATATTTTACTATTGGAATATTCTCAGAATTATTTTGATACCTGTTTCAAGCATTGTTCATTCTAAACCTACGAATCAAATGATTTGCACTCCCAAACCAAAATACTGTTTAAAGTATATATATTTTTATCAACATTTCTTTGTTATAGTATATGTGCATATCTATATGTAAAGGGTTCAACCAAACTATTTGTGCCATACTTCATATTAATTCAAAATCCAAATCACATTAAAGTGTTACTTCAAAGTCTGTATAAGGATAACTAAATGAAAACATATTAACATCAGTATTTGATAGCATGTTAATGTACTGGCAAAGGAAATTTCTCCTCTTCTCTCTGATGATTCACTGAAATGAACTGAAAATAGACAACTTAACAGAAGAAAATACCTGCAGCCTATTAATGTGTATGTGGGTATCATAGGAAAGCAATTATCCAATAAATGATGAGAGCTAGAAATTTATATACCCTTCTTAAGAGAGAAAAGGAGATGGTCGACATAGAACATGGGCATGAATAAAAGAGACTCATTTTCTCCTGCTATGTGCTTGCAACGTTGTTTACTTCTGACACCAGAGATGTACGTATTTTTTTCCCCACCTTTATAATAAGCAAACAATCAATTCTGCAGCAGATATCAACCAGATGCCCTACAAATCATGTCAACTCTGTCAGGATCTATATTATCAAATGTCCCTTATTTAAGTCTATATCTCACAAGAATGCCTCCCTTCCCTATTTCTGGTATCATTTATAAAGACTTAGGTTGTTTTACCTTTGCTTCTGACAAACTGGCTATAAATCACGGTTCCCATAACCTCACTTTAAACTTTGTTAATTTGCTAGAGTGGCTCATGACCTCAGGGACACACATTTACCAACTAACTACAAAGGATATAGGTAAATGCACACCAAGGACAGGGCATGGAGGGAGTGATAGCAGTCTTCCCACCCTGCCTGTGTGCCACCTTCCAGGAAGTTTCATGTGTTCAGCTCTCTGGGACTTCTTTGAACCATGGTCTCCTGGGCTTTTGTGGAGACCTCTTTGCCTTTCCAATCCTGAGAGATGAGGTGAGGTGGGGAAATCTGGCAAGTCCCTTCTGCTCAGGTTCTTGGTCTCTCTGTGCAGCATTCCTTTCCTTCAGGTTTGGGACAGGTCCTCTTGAAATGGAGGTCTTATCATCTCTTCTGAGATAAGGTCAATCAGAGAAACTTAAGGGAAATTGGTGTTTTAATGACTGACCTCAAGGAAAAGAAATTCTACATAGGGAAAGTACCATGAGCTAGAGACTGGATAAAAATAAACACAAGTATATCATAATATCAGAATAGGCAAACTGGAAGGATGGGAAGTAATTTTCAGGAAACTTGAATGAGCCCCCCCAAATAGAAAATGATTTGTAAATAATTCTCCCTGGAATTATCATTGATAATGTACTCTTCTGTGATCCAATCACTGGAGAGATGTAAATCTTTAATTGGATAGGCCTGAGTGAACTTTGCAATTAATTTCATAAAAACTACATGTAAAAGAATAATAGTAGGACAGAAAAGTCTCCAAGGAAAAATCTAGTTTAAAGCTGAAAGATATTTTGGTTGAAACTTTCACTTTATTTTCCATAATGACCTCACCATTTTACATTCCCACCAACAACAGAAAGAGTTCTTCTTTCACTACATCTATGGTAGCATGTTTGTTCTATTAACAATAGTTATTCTATTTGAAGAATATGTTCCAATTATTGGCTATTTTTCTTACTAGGTTATTAAAATTTTCAAAAATTTTTCTTCAAAATTTTAAATTACTCTAGCCTTCTATTTTTTTGCTTAGAAATAAATTTCATGTTCAACTACAACATAAATATTAAAATACAATTAATCATAGTTTTTGTTTTGACAACATATATTATCAATATTATTGCTGTTATAATCTATAGATATTAAAAAAAATACCAACTGATAAAATTTCAACTATTTTCCTAAGTACTTAACAAGTTTTGGCATAATTTATTGAGTAATCTTTTCATTTCACAGAGATTAGAAATATAAAAAGTCCTGAATTAATTTCAAATGCATATTAAAATATATGATCAGATTTAGAAACTACTCAAAATGATAGATTTTAGAGAAATATGTGAACATATGTGTAATCATAAAAAAAATTGCATGTCTATTTTTGGCAATCAGATTTTTCTTTTTAAAATAGTTTTTTTTTTTTTTTTAGTATTGCAGTGTACTCTATTCTGATGGGGATGAAATGTTTCTTTCAATCTTGCTCGAGGTAGGATTTATAATTTTATTTATAATTTTATAATTCTAATTAGATTTTCTTTGCCATCTTGGTCATTTTTTTGGCTTTCAGTTTTTCCTACATGCCCAATGAGCATTGAGTTTTCTATTCAAATTTATGCACAGTAAGTGATGCTAGTTTCCTTCTGTTGGGTAGGTCTATTTTCTGTTCAATCTTCAAACTGAGCAAAAATGTCCACATGTATCTAAAGCCTATGAATTAGTAGATGTCTTCTGTAATTTGGATAATGTCTGAATTTGTTGTGAAATGTTCGTGTACGTGGTCCCTAGGGTGGTAGTGCTCAGCTGGTGGAGTAGTTCAGAGATAAGGCCTTGTGGAAAGTGGTTAGGTCACTGGGGACATCACCTTTGGAAGGGATTTATGTAGTACTATTGGGACCCTGATTACTTCCAGGAAGAGTGGATTGTTATAAAAGTGGGATCCTAGCCCCTCAATGTCTTTTGATTCTTGTATCACTGTATGATATCTCTCTCCCTCCCTCTCTCTCTCTCTTTCTCTCTGCAAGTGCTCCTCCTGTGACAATCTCCTCCCTATTGATGCAGCTAGAAGGCAGTCACATGGTCTGGGTCCTTGCAAACCATGAGCTAAATGTAAATCTTTTCTCATAAAGTAACCAGACTCAAGCAATTTTTAATAGTGACACAAATGGATTAATATAATATCATTTTTTGATGAACAAGTAAATATGTTAAGATTGTTTCTGCTTACCACCACACAGAAATTTTTAAAACTCTAGATAAAAATTTCAACTGTAGAAAACCTATTTTCTGCAAACATTCCTTTTTTAATGACCTGTTCTTCCATTCACTTTGAGTGAAAAACTAGGCATTCCCAAGAATTTTTTTCTATAGAGAAAGAAAGAGTGGGAAGGAGGAATAAGGGATAAGCCTGATCATCCCAAGGTATTCATTAGACATTCTTTCAATTTATTTCTATGGTGATTATATTTAATTTCCTTACTTTCAAAATCTGATACACATACTTCAAAACTGAAGTCTTTGTAGACTCAATCAGAAAGCTAGAAGAGTGTTTCAATTAATTCTGAAGTTTCTTTTGAAATAGTTCTAGTTACTATACATGATAAATACACCACATGATCCTCAGTTCTGATCTGGATATGGATTCCTTCAGAGACCCATATAATCTTTCATGTACCTCATGTCCTATTTCAAATTCTTGGCTATTATTAAAATGCTCTTTTTGGGTGTATCTATTGTTATCTCAGGGATTTTGAGACAAGTGAATTCTCAATTGATAGTTGTGATCTGTATAGTGTTTGTCCAGTCTCATACCAATGATTTTAAGGTCTCCTTTTGTCATTTTTTTCTATATGTATAAGACTTATCCAAAAAAATAAACATAGAGAATAACATTTAAATAATTATAAACTCAAGGATTTTTTTCTCTTAACTAGATAAAAGGGAAAAAAATCAGATAAAAGTTGAATAAATTAAGTCTATGTTACTTGAATTAAGCCCAGGTCATTACTACATACAGAGAGACACAAACAAAAACACACCCCATGCATTTCAAATATACATTTTGAAAACAAGAAATGTGTCCCAGTGGAGTGTACATGTGTAAGTGTAGCATATAAGTATTGTGAGATATGCTGTAATGGAGAGCTATACCCTATCTGGATAAACTGGAGATAACAATTTTGATAATTTGTACCTACAGTTCATGTCTGATCCTCAACAACAAATTAACAAATTAGTAAAATCCACCATTTAATTAGCTAATTTCATTAATACAATCCATTATTCCAATATAATTCTTTTCACTCCAACCATATCAAACTACTTGTAATTTCTCATCCATGACATGATGTTCACGTTTCTGAGATTTTACATAAAAGTCTCATACAGAAAGCCCATTTGTTCTTACATCTAGCACAACTCAATCTAAAATATCCAGAATACCACTAAAAAACAAACTCATCTTACAGGACGCACACAGGTTTTCATGACCTATCTGAAATGCACTGTGCAAGGTGGTGGAATTGATTATTTATTGCTTTCTAACTTGGTCTCTCTTCAAGACAAAGGTCTTTGTGTTGTCTGATTTTGCGGCTGTGCCTCTTGCACAGTGCTTCATCCACAGTTGCCTTCATTAAATTTATGCTAATGGACATGTGAACTGTGGTGCTATGCTTCATCACCCATTTCTATTCATATCTATGTTTGCAGGTTCCTTGCCATCTATACTATTTTCCTTCTTGCACAATATATCTAATGCCTTATATTTGTCAACAGTGTGATAAATCCCCTGGCTACCCCATTAACCTGGCATCATCCTGGGTCTCTTTGCCTCTTGTCTCAATTTTGCACTTCTACTTCGCCAAACTGCTCATTAATAATTCTCAGAGCTTTGGAGAACTTAACCTTTGGCATAGAACCACAGCTTTAATTACCTCACTCTTCACATTAATGGTCTTCCAGGGAGTGCTCTATGACCACAAAGCTCGAAGGTTGTGCACTTTTCAGTTTGTATGCTGTATTTGGATTTAAGAAATAGCTCAGACCCCAGACAAGAAATCAAAATGGCCACTGTGGTTACTACATTTTTTATGATGGTAAAATATTAAAACAAGAGGGATTAAAGTATATTAAAGACAGTATCCTACTCTTTCTTCTTAGAAATTGAGCATATATATATATATACATATATATACATACATATATATATACATATATATATATGCCTGTGTTACATTTTGAATAAAGAAGAACTGAAATTGATGTATCCTTGTGTATTCACACCTGTGAACATAATTTTGTGATAATTGTTGTTGCTGTTGTTTATTAACAAAAAGAAATGTATCTAGAAGAGAACCAAATTCACTCATTCTGGCAGCCACATCGGTTATCTCTTTGAAATTGGTTGTAATTATTTCTCTCTTCTTTTATAAGCAAAGATAAACTGTTCTTTTTCAAACTGTTGTCCTGATATTATAAGTTCTTGCACTCTTTTAACTCTTTAATGTGTCTGGGCTTTAGTTTCATCATTAGTTTTACACAATGAAACTATGAAATGGTAAGGTATGTTAATGGGTAAGTCAGGTGGCCAGGTAGATCATAATTCAAATGATAGTTACACTGCTCAGATGTTTTGTTTCCTTGGGAAACTTTCCTGATTTCTTCCTCTATTTCCTCATCTGACTAAATAAGATAATTATAATAGCAATCTTTTTTACTGGGTAACCCTCAATGAGACATGAAGACAATTTAAGGCAAATAGCCAAGAATTGCTAGAAATAAACCAATTACCTGATGCTCCTGCCTGCCAAGTCCTCTTTCCCAACATTGCTTTGTTTTTTTAAATTTCTTTTCTCTGACCTAAGAAATTCACATACTTCAGCCACTTGGAATTGTATGCTGTTACATTGCACCTAGATGTAAAACAACATGCAGGTCATTAAAAGAAGACAGTGGGAAATAGTAGTGTCTTCTTTTATTGAAATATCACATCTGTCCTTTATTCTCATTAAGTGAAGCACTCATAATATAATTTTGCATTTTGTGTTTAATGATAATTTATTCCAATTTGGAATATACAAACATATTAGACTTACTGTATCTTAATAACTATTATAACGTTAAGTCTGTTGGGAAGAATTTTATTTCTCTGAAAATTAGAACACATCAATTGTAATTTAAATACTGCATATTATGGAAAAGTATATCATAATGTATATCGCATTGAAGCAGGATAATAAAATGCTGCCTGGGAAAAGTGTTATGAAGACAGTATAAAAAATAAAGTGTACAATTATGAATTGTTCATGAGCTTTTTGTTTATTTTGAATGGTGGCTAGAATCAAATTGTTATGGTATTTATAGTTCACTATATACATTTAAAGCAGTGAAGTCAGTATTTCAATTACTCACAGATTTGCTGTTCTGGCTACATGATGTGAGGCATACGAACTGAATAGCATGGAACATTAGTACCTATGAAAGAATCAAATATGGTAGCTATTATTTTAAAAAGTAAACTGAAGTATGTACAATTAATTTTAGAAGAGAATACCTAGCACATTGAAAAGAGACACATATTTAAGCTCCAGCAAGAATACAAAATGCACAGCAGTTTTCCACCTTACTTAGTTTGATTTATATTAAAAAACGTGTGAGCTGCACATATTTAAGAATTATATTCACTTTCAAAGTTAATTAATAAATCATATTTTAAAATTTTATATAAAACTGTACTTAAGTACAGAGTATGAATATTTTCGTCAACCCAACACAATTCATTTCATACTTCCTAAGTATAGATCCTTTTTTTGTTTGTTTATTTTTCAGTACCAGGGGTCAAACTCAGGACCTTGGGCTTGCAGCACAACCCACTGAGCTACATCCCCAGCTCCTTCTTTCTTTATCTTTAACAACTTGTCTCCCTCTAGGGGCCCCACATCTTTTGATTGGAGCTATTTCTGCATTCTGTTCACAGATGCAATGCGGGCCTATGTGCCTTGCTACACTGACCAGAGTCTCCAAAACATGTTTACTTCGGGCACAAGTGGATGACCCAAAGCAAATTCATACAAATTAACACCATTACTAATGTCACGGATGTTTATTATGTTATGCCCACGTATCCCAATTTGTTTAAAAATTTTTGATAAAATTTTATTTAAAGAATTAAAAAATAATATTGCTAGTTTAAATTTTTCATAATATTTTCTTTTGGACATAGAAAAAAGTATAAATTTGTTACTGCCATTTTTATTTAACCAAATTTGCTGCAAATTTATCACTATCTTAAACATAATAAAACATCGCTTTCATCACCCACCCCCACGCCCCTTCCTCGCCGGTCCACAGGGCCTCCGTGCCCAGGTTTCAACCGATCTCACCAAGATGCCATCCCAATTGGAACAGGCCATGGAAAACATGATGTTTACGTTTCACAAATTTCCCTGGGACAAAGTATACTTAATGAAGGAGGACCTGAGAGTACTCATGGAAAAGGAGTTCGCTGGTGTGGACAAAATCACGAAGGACCTGGACCAGTGCCGAGATGGCAGCGTGGTTTCCAGAGCTTCTTTTCACTAATTGCAGGCCTCACCACTGTGTGCGATGATTATTTTGTAGTACACAGGAAGCAGAAGGGAAAGAAGTAGGCAAACTTGAACATCTACTCCTGCCCTGATCAGAGTTCTCCCAAAGGGGCACTTAAGGAATTCACGCCTCAGTTTCCCTTTGTATAAAGATTTCATGATTAGATCAGGGCCCTTGGAAAATGTACAGATATCATCCAGCTCTCACTGGACAAGCAAAGGAAAGTTAATCAAATGCCAGATAAGCTTTTGAGTTTTATATTGTTCGCATCCTCTTGCCCTCAATAAATAGTCTTTTTTTTAGTACAAAAAAAAAAAAATTCCTGACTTTTCTTGGTTTGATTTCCAATATTTAAATGATATGAATTTAGTAGAAACTATACTTCAAATTTTGAATTTTGATTTTTTTCCCTGGGCTACCTATCAGTACAATATTCTCTGATGATGTTGGACAATGGCAGCAGCCAGCCACAGGTCCAAGTGAGACAAGATCATCAGGACAGAGCCCATATTCTGGTTAAACTATGATATTCAGTAGCTTACAGGTATTCAAAGCATTGTTGATTTGTGATATTTTCAATTTCCAATAGCTTTATTGAGATGATCCAGTCGTATCTGTATGGATTTTTTATAAAATTTTCCTTAAGTGAATGGCAGATCTTTACTAAACAAGTGAATAATGCAAGTGATTTGAATTGCTCTCTACAAGGAGCTTTGTTCTTCTGACTGACAAATTGACTAAAATGGAATCTGTCCTAATTTCATTGTGTTTAAAAGCTTCTGCTTAATCTGTCATTGAGATAAAAATACATACACATCAGGAAAAAACAATAACAAATGGCTCTTATTTGGAAAGAAATGTAACAATGTATTTCATAAATTGGATTTTGAAGCAAGGGCCTTAACATAGGCATTAATATCTTCTTGAAATTTCTGTAAGTGGTTAGATATTGTCTGAGAAAATTTGAGCCACGGAATGAGTTGTAGAATACCTGTTAAACAAACAAACAAAAGTTTTGGGCTTCATTTTTCTTCAAAATTGAAATTATCATCAGTCAATTAAACATGACAAGAAATTTAAAAAAGAGATAGAAGAAGTGAGGATTGAAGGAAGGAATTAAAATATTGTGAATGATAGATTTTGGTTACCCCAAGAAGATATTAAATAAACAAATTGAAACACAGAGGCAAGAAATCTATTAGCTTATATTATATTTTACTACATCATATTATAATATTCAGCAGGCAAATAATATAACAGCTGTCTTCTAAAATACCCACTGTAGTGACATATGTATGACTTAAGACAGATTAGTATTCTTTTTCTGCACAGAATCTATTACAACAAAGGACAGAGGACTTACTATACAGATGAAAACTAGTAAAACTGCCATTCAAGTGAGAAAATTTGTAGCCATTAGCCACATGCTATGAAAGAATAGACAGAAATGTGCAATAAAACATATCGAATTTTATCTATTCAACAAATCAGCAAATAAAAAAAATTTTATTTTCTTTACCACTTTAAAAGTGTTTTTCAAAAATCTGTGCAAGTCATGAAAGTTGCCGAAGAACATTATTTCAAAATTCACAAATTTCAATCAGAAACATGAGTACTATATGAAAGTTTCTAAATAAACATAATTTGACAAGGAATAATATTTAATTTGAACCAAATATTTAGAGTATTTATTTGTTCTGAGAATAAATATGAAATGCTTTGGCCCTGAGTTATATTTGAAAATACTGAGCACATTTAAGTAAACGTTGATCTTCTTTATCTTATCTTTTATAATTTACTTCAAAGGCTCTTCATATTTTATTGTGTTAGGCAATATACCATATCATTTTACTTCAGAAATACAATATACTGAATATAATATCTGAAAAAATAACACTGGCAATGTTCTTGTGGAAAAATTTAATAAAAATATAGATAAGAAATTCAAAATTGCTACGGAAATGTTTATCTTTAGAACTTGATCTGATTAATAATCCTCTACTATGTACAGGAATTGATTTTCATGAGAGTATAAGAATTAATTCAATATGATCCCGTGTCAAAATTCTAATAATGGCCTCTAAGGAGTGGAGCATCTTGGAATTATAGCTGCAGAAGTATAATGAGTGAAGAAAGATTCATCCCTGAGTGTTTGATAAGACTGCAATACAAAATTCTGCAGACTGCAGAGCTTAAACATCAGAAAGTTATTTCTTAGAGTACCATAAGCTAGAGGTCAAAGATTAGGGATGTTCCTAGTGAGATTTTCCTGATGCTTTTCTTCTTGGTTTTTAAATGGTCACAGCTTCCTGCGTCTTCACATGGTTGTTCCTATGTGCAAGGGCATCCTGAGCGTCTTTCTCCATGTCCTAGCTCTTCTAAAAATGCCAGTCAGACTGGACTATTGTTCACTGCCATGTCTACATTGGCATTAAAATACCTACTAAAAGTTCCTCTGTGCAGATACAGTCATATTCTGAGGTGCCGGAAATTAGACAACTCCAACATACTAATTTTGGTGGCTACCACTATCCACATAACACCATCCTATGCTGTTCTTATTTAGAAAATACAAATTACCTCCATTATTTTCTTAGAAATACCTTCTAGTCTGTGAAAGTGGAGGAAAAAATATTCCAGCAAGCATCTTTGAAGGCCCTATGCTACCTAGAATTTTGTTTCTGAAAATGTGATTTCTTGTTTATATATATTATTGTAATGGACAGTACAAGAAAAGAACACAAGAAGCCAGAAACACTTGATGTTGATAATTTACAGAAGAAACAACTCCCTATCCCATTTCAATAGAATAATATTTTGAAACTTTTCTATATATCAAAGCTGAAAAGCATTTTGATTTTTCTTACTTCATATAAAATCTATAAAGTTGTCTAAATGTTTTCTTAGTTCTGATTGAAAAATAAAATATCTAGTCCCAGAACCAAAAATTGGTCAAATTATAGAAGTCATGATGAAGAACAACCACGAGAATAATGAAGTTCTTCAGAGTTTATTTTGCATATTTGAAATTTCACTATGAAAAATGGGAAGAGCATTTGGAGAATGTGAAATCTTTCAGATTTTTCTCAGGGCATTCATTCACAATGACATAATAGAAAATAAAAATTTAGGCAAGGAAATACAAAATAAATTTATTGTGTGCCTCAACTGCATATATTCTATGTTGTGTTACCATCTTTTAACCACTAATTATTTCTTTAAAATAACTATAAAGGCCTATGTGGAAATATAAGATTCAAAAAAGGGTTTGCACTTGAGTTTTTTGGATAACAAGGAATTAGAAGAGCCAGAGAATTTCTTCTTACCCTTAAATTTTAAAATTTACATATGACTCAATTAAGATATTGAGTAATTCTCTTTGATTGAAATTTATAACCATGTGGATATATATGTATGTGTATAATACATACTTGTTCAAATTAATCTTCAAAAGTTAAATGTTGTTTCTTTAGTATTTTAGAGAATTGTTTTACTTGTTTTGAAATGCTATGAAATACTTTGAAAATGTCATAAATGTAACAAGTGAGACTCTCCCACAAATAGCACAAATTAATGATATTACAATTACTGTTAAACCATTGCATAATTGTCTTTTTTTTCTTAAAGAAGCTGAAATTAGGGCCAGGATTTAGCTCAGTGGTGGTTCCCCTGCCCCGAAAGACCAAGTTCTTGATTTCAATCCCCTGTACCAAAAAAAAAAAAAAAAAAAAAAAAAAAAAAAAAGCTGAAATGAAAGCATTAAAAGGTAGATTTTTTTCTAAAACAAAGTGAAAATACCAAAAATAAATTAAAATATTGGAAATAAAAATATGTGTGTAATTTAATGCACAAAAAGTGATTTTAACTTGATGTTATTCATATATACTTAATGAATCCTGATGCACAGATGTCATAAATTTACTACAGCAATTTTTTGACTTTATTTTATCAATTTAGAACTTTATAATCATAGTTCTGAAAGGACATATTTTCAGATATAAAATGGCTTAATGTGTTGTAAAATACTTTCTTAATGGCACATGGAATTACTACAGGCTTAAAGTTTAAGGGTAAATGAAGAGATTGCTGTTATTATAGTTAATGTATGGGACACTTAAGAAAATTTTCACAGTTAATATAATACCTTCTGACATACTAAATATTGCACATTTAGAGCTGGACAAAAACAGTTTTTCTTACTTATTTGTAGTGTTATAAAATGAAAGGAACCTAAATCTTTCACTAAATATATGCACACACATATCTGTTTATAGACACTGAAGAATATAACTACTACTTTTTAAAACATGTCTAAAACTCCACATAAAATACATTAAGACAAAGGTCAAGAAAGGAAAATTGCAAAGAAGATTATAATTTTTAAGGTTTCATTATTTTCTGGTGTATGTGTGTGAGAAACTAACCAAAAGACAAACAGATAAACCTCAGCCTCATGTATTCAGTGGTTCGCAATAAAAGTTATATGCATGATGGAAAATATTGTTCCATTAGAGTATACTTATTCCATACATAATTTCAAATATTTGCTAGGGAATTTAATTTTAAAACTTAAAAACAGATATTAATATTATGTTGCATTTATCAAATATCTATCATCACAGAAAAGTTGCATGTGGTAAAGGATAACAAAATTTTGATGTAAAGAAAATTTTTTCAAAAGACAGCAAAAGAGGGCCGGAGCTTTAGCTCAGTCGTTTCGCCGCCTGCTGCGCAAGCGCAAGGACCTGAGTTCGATCCCCGGTACAAAAAAAAAAAAAAAAAAAAAAAACAGCAAAACAAAACATAAAAAGAGAGAGTAAACACAAGCAGGGATGTACTTTTTGAATATTTACTTTCATCGTACTTGCTAACATCTTATTAGCTTAAAGAAGTAACAAGGACAAATTCAAAATTAATTTTGAATTCAAAACTCAATGGACAGAAGACTGTTTCTCCTTCGTGTGAGGAGTGGGAAAAGGAGCAACATCATAACTGACAGCATGAGTTTAAGGTGGACAGGAGAATCAGCAGTGTACGCAGTCTACCATACTGTATGAAACTGACAAGTTAGAGTGCTTTGAACAGCCACAGTGCATGAAAATAATGCAGGAATGATGGAGCATGCCTGGATTCCCAGCTTGTCTGGAGGCTGAAAGCAGGAGTATCACAATTTTGAGCCCACCCTGAGCAACTTAGAGTGACCTCATCTGAAAATAAAAGTGACCCCTGGTGTAGCTCCACTGGCAAGTCTTGGGTTCAATCTCTAATACTTACCCCCAACAAACACAGAGCAGGGAAAAACAAAAAAACAAACAAACAAAAATACTCCAGTGGTTTCAAAAGATTAATGAATCATGTTCCTCAAAAGGAAGAAACTTTTACAAGGGTAAAAATATTATTTATGCTTATCTATATAGAAATTCAATTATTGAATAGTTACTGAATTTGTAAAATATAATGGGATGGTTGCTTTTTCAATTTTTAAAAAGTATGATTTTGTGAATGGCAACAGCTAATGTAATTCATGAAAAAGATTTTTAAAATGTGTTTATCCATCATAATTTGATAATGTTTTGTATTTTATAACAAAATTGCAACTCTATTTTCTATACATATATACATTCTGAAATTAGGTGCATAGGTAGATGCATAAATGGAAGGAAATAAAATAAAAATTTTTCTAAATTTGAGCTTTTATGTCTTTTGAAACAGTTATTTGTAATTAGTAAAAATATAATTTTATGTAAATAATCTTTAGATAAAGATTTAGCGTGATTTGCCTTTAAAATTGTTCTTATAAACAAATTTTTATATCTATGTCTGAGACATGCATAGACAAATTATTATTGTTTCAATTTCAGATATTTATTGACTTTCTGCATGATAATTTTAACCTTTATCCAACTGAACCATATTTCTTAATTTTTATATTAAATACTCCATTCCATAATTACTTTGCCATGGTTATGTAATTGCATTATATTGGATAAAACTTGCACTTTTAAAAACAGTAACTTTTATAGAATATTTAAAATCAAATACTTTTAGAGGAATTAAATGCCTGTTGATATGGACTAAATGTTCAGTATCAGTTCCTATTTTATCTTGGTATTTCTTATGCAATTTATTAAATTTGGAGTTAACAAGTGGTTCAGGTCGAGATATTTATAATGCTTTAATATACCAACATCATATCTTTAATTCAAATCTTGGATTTTCTTGATAGTTTTAAAGGCTATTAGTAAAATTTTATTAGATTATAATATGATCTTTAAAATAGTATATAATATATTACAATATTGTAATATATCAAAATATAATCTTTAAAATATATTTTAAAGTTATATATTACAGATGATATGGAAAATATCAGACATGTTATAAAAACTCTTAAGAATTACAGTGAAACACCATATACCTATTGAACATTGTAGTAATTATCACTATTTGACATTCTTTCTTTCTTTTTTTTTTTTTTTTTTTTGGTACCGGGGATCGAACTCGGGTCCTTGAACTTGTTCAGCAGGTGGAGGAACCACTGAACTAAATCCCCAGCCCCTATTTGATATTCTTATCTCACCTACAAATTTTCTATCTTCCTATTCCTCACAGTTATTTTATGTTTTTAAAAAATGACATATATATATAAAACAAAGTGAATGAACCTTAACTGTTTAATTATGTAAATCTTTATACTAGTATAACTCACATCCCTGTCAACATAGGGAGGAGGTCTTTTGCATCAACATAGAATATGCCTTCCAACAACAAATGAATGCTATCACTCTGTCTGGAATTCCCCATTTCAACTCTCAGGTTTTACATCAATCTCTTCTAGAAATTTTTTTCCCATTGTTTATTAGCTTCACTTTATAACTTCATGTAGTGCAATTTAGCAGCGTAGAACAGTTTTGCCATTTTTCTCTTGTTGGATATATTGCCTTTTTCCATTTATTTTGTTCATATGAGGAAAACTTTTATGACTATTTTTGTGTATGTCTTTATCTTTCTATGACTTTGGGGAACAAACCTATGATCTAATGTATGCCAGAATAGCATTCTACTATTGAGCTACTTAGCTGCATCCTCAGCCCATTTTATTTTATTTCTGAGATAGTCTTTTTTTTTTTTTTTTGTACTGGGGATCGAACTCAGGTCCTTGTGCTTGCACAGCAGGCGACGAAACCACTGAGCTAAATCCCCAGCCCAAGAGATAGAGTCTTAATAAGTTCCCAAGACTGGGCTCAAACCTGTGGTCCTCTTACTTCATTCTTATCAGGAATGGATTACAGGTGTGTGGCACCATACTTGACTTACGTAAGTCTTTTTATGTAAATATGCTGATATTCCTGCACTCTAAGTATATAGTAGTTGAACTAGTGTGTCAAAAATTTGAATGCTTATTTTATAAGTAATGTCAATATTTTTTCTAAATTATTATAATTTCTTTTGTTGCCATCATTTTTGCATTAGAATTCAGGTTGTTACACATTCTAATCCACATGACTTGTTGTTGCTATTTTAATCACTCTGTTCAACATATTGGGTTATTACACTGGGATTATTATTTGTATGCCTTTTGTAGATTTATGATATATGTTTGCATACAGTCATTAGCTATCAGGTCCCCCTCTTTTTCAATGCTTTTGGTTTTCCTTTTTGGATTATCAAACCACGTATTTGATACGGAAAAGCTTGACATTATTTCTTATACTTAGTACTGTTACAAATTGAGCAGTGTCACATATATTTTTTTAATCTATCATCATTGGGTGCTACACAGACTATAAACAAGATTTTTCACAAAGAGATGGTTTCTCAGAACTGAGAGCGAGTGAAGTGGGTAGATTGTTTTTCGTTTTTTTGGTTTTTTTCACATTCAGCGTTTCTTTAGTTCTAGAGGTTTTAATAAACCTTACTCTAGTGAAGTTAGGGAGTTGATGGGTCTTCAAGATACTATCTCATTTCAGTCTAACAACCGTCCTTTTTTCTTGTTATAGATTATACTACCACATTTATTATCATGAAAGAAAGTTTTTATAAAAGTTAACCTCACTAACACGATTGTTTTAAAGTGTTTTCTAGCTTTACTACTACGTGAGTCTACGACTGCAAATTATTCAGTCCTCCATTAGTAGAATTCAGTTCAATTCTGTTATACATAGGTAAAAAGTACCTAGAGCTACGAATACATTGGGATTTTAAAAAATAATTTAAACAAATTGTTTAAAATCAAATAATATGCCATTTAAATCTGCAACAACATATTAAAAGCAAATTTGTACTTAATATATAAATTGTACATTTAAAAACTACTTCTGAGAGTTGGTTTATGTTGTGAAAATATTTTATATTTCAAAAAAGCTGTAAACTTCATGAATAAAAGAAAAACATTTTCTCTGAAGCCAAATGCTTAGGTCAGTGTCTAATACAAATTATATTCTTAATACATACTTGATGAATGATTGTTGAAACACATGAAAATGTGATTTATTACGTTAAGAGTATGCCTTAAACTTTGAATTTATGTTGTATTTGAGTTTTGGAAAAGGTCCATTTTGATATGTTAAATTTTTCTCCATGTTGATCATGATTATCACCACTATTAATACATTTAATTATGAATTTTATGAAAAATTCAATTCTTTAGAAAAATATATATCTATAAATTATGTAACTCATCCTAAGGACTTGTTTTTGTTTGTTTGGTACAGGGGATTGAACTCGGGACCTTGCACTTATGAGGCAGGCACAGGAACCACTGAGCTAAATCCCCAGCCCTCCTATGTACTTTTTAAATGAAAACTCAGGATCATCTTTCCTTTTTTGGGTATTGTTTCATTTGAAGATATACATCTGAAACCCACATCATTTATTATATTTACAATTTGTGTGACTTGAATTAAGTCATTTAAACTTCTAGACCTTCTATTTGTTAATTGTATGAAAGTAGAGAAATTTATTTTCTTAATTATTTTGGATTATTGCTTTAAGGATTACTTTAGAAAATATTTCTGCAAATGTATTGAAATCTGTAGAGTTAGCATATCAAAGCTATTTTATAGCAATTTAAACAAATTAATGTAGTTGATAAATTGAGCAAACAGTAGCAGTTTATTTAATTAAAAGTCAATATTCTTGAACCAAATCATTAAGGTAACTTTATATAAAATCTTCTGATTTTGAATGTTTTATTTTGTTTTTAATACACTTTTTACAGATTAGTCATAATTTAGTTATGATATTAGAATGTTTGTTGGTATAATCAATATAAATTTATTGTTTATTTTGAAGCCTGATACATGAATTTATTTATGTTATATACTCTAATTCAATCTCTCATTTTCTATATAATTTGAATTAAATTATCCAAGTATTATAAACAGAAAAATTTGCCATCAGAGTAGAGGTGATGAATTATTTAATCATATAATTAATAATTGCTACTTTGTCTTCCAAATGGTTTGCTATTGTGTTATAAGATAGTTTTATTTTAAATATAAGCTATTATTTTATATTCTAATTCCAAGATACATTTTTAAAAAGGATAGACCTTCAATTTTCTATTCAACAGATATTCTTCATTACTCAGCAATTATTAGTATAAAGCAACTGAATTTCTTTGGGAGAGTTAAGTTTTCCCCAAAAAATTTTATGACTGAGTTTGGAGAATTATCAAGTGTTTCTTACTCAATGAATTTATTTTTTGTAGCACATACAGGAAAAACAGAATTTTAACCAAGTAACATTTAAAATGTTAAATGAAATTGTAATGAGGTTATTCTCACTTGAATTATTAACTGAGGTTCTAGTTCGTAAAAAGTTTTACAACCAAGAATCTTAAAGTAAGATGGGAAAAAATTTCTTGTGAACAAAGAGATCAGAGATAATGAAGGAAGCAGAGACAGTGTTTTATAGAGTCAAAAATGTGGGAAAAATACAGTAGAACTGAATCAAATATTCTCCAGTTTCTTTTGTGGTTCTGGTTGAAAAGTAGTAGGAATTGTGAACAAAAGAAATCTCTGTGAGAAAATTACGGATATTTAATTCTAAAACTAAAAATTTTTAGTACAACTCGAGGTTTGCTAGATAGTAAAGATACATATATACATATATATGCAAGTATTTGGAAGGTGAGTGACATAATCTTTCTTGCAATATGAAATTAAGTTTTGGATAAGGAAATGTACTGAAACACAATTATTGATAATCTGAGTATCATGGAAGTTTAGTCATTGGATATTAGATGAACTTTGGTAGAATTCAGTCAAACTTAACAACAGTGACGGTAATTAATACAGAGCCAGAGAGGTACTGGGTCAGGGCTCATAAATTTAAGGCCCAAATATCCTTTATCTCAGTGCTTGTGAAAAAGATATGGCATAGGATGAACTTGCACTATGGATGAAGATAAATCCATTAATCTGAAGATTGCATTGATATAGAGGATTAAGCAGATTCATGTTTATAATTTTTAGGTAAAAGTTGCAATTGTGTGGTGTAAATACTACTTATTATTTGACATTGAGCAAAAACAAGAAGAAAGGTGTAAGAAGAAGAAAAGTTTAAACATTGTGACAAATTTTTTGTTTGCTTGCTTGTTTTTTACTTTTGCAACAGAGTCTCACTGTGTAGGTCAGGGTGGCCATGAACTCATTCTGTAGTGCCCTGCTACATTGCTAAAAATTTATAAACATGGTACCAAAATGGCTTTACTTTCTAAAACTGAGTATTTAATATCTCAAGTACATGGAATAAAATTGTAGCTCATAACATGTTTGCTTTAGAGGCTATTAGAAATAGGTAAAGACAAACAATTGTGTACAGTTTACTACATGTCAGATATTGAGCTCAGCACTTCATGTTTTATACTTAGTCATTAATGGAGTAACTCCAACAGACTATTTAATTTCAAATCTGCAGTGTTAAAGATATGGAAGTTGACTTAGACAAGGTGATTAGCTCACCAATGTCATAGATATTTTGGCAACAGTGAGAGTCTCTTATTGTGGTACCAATATTCAGTTCAGTAAGTAAAGTAAAAGTGTAAATGATATATTAATACAAGAAAAGTTAGTTTATAAGACTATATTAATCATAGTCACCATAACCACCATATTTTTTTCAGCTCTTCTTCACCTAATTCCTTTATTCTTGAATCTTGTTTATCCTTAAAATTTTCTTAGGTCAAAAATACTGTTCAAATCCAAAAGTACATTTGGAACCATAAGAGACCTTGAATAGCTAAAGCAATTCTAAGCAACAGAGATATGGCTGGGGGTATCACAATCCCCAACTTCAAACTATACTACAAAGCTACTGTGATAAAATCAGCATGGTACTGGCAAAGGAACAGACCCGAGGATCAGTGGAATAGATTAGAAGATGCAGAAACAAGTCCAGACATACTCAGGCACCTCATCTTTGACAAAGGAGCTAATCACCATCATTGGAGGAAAGATAGCCTATTTAATAAATGGTGTTGGAAAAACTGGATTTCAACCTGCCAAAGATTAAAACTAGACCCATACCTATCACTATGCATTCAACTAAGATTGAAGTGGATTAAAGATATAAATATTAAGACAGAAACACTAAACTTGCTGGAAGATAAGTTAGGTAGAACTCTTGAAGACATAGGCATAGGACAAGACTTCATGAACAAAACCTCAGCAGCATGGTAACTAGCAGAAAGAATCAACAACTGGGATCTCATCTTATTAAAAAGCTTCTGCACTGCAAAAGAAACCATCAACAGAGCTAACAGACAATCTACAATATGGGAAACAATTTTTAGCAGCTGTATCTCAGACAAAGGACTACTATCTAGAATATATAAAGAATTGAAAAAAATCAGACCCCCCCGAATTCAAAGACCCAGTTCAAAAATGGGGATCTGAAATGAACAGACATTTCTCAGACAAGGAAGTAAAAGCAGCAAATAAATATATGAAAAAATGTTCAACATCACTGGTCATTCGAGAGATGCAGATGAAAACAACCCTGAGATTCCACCTCCCCCCAGAAAGAATGCCTGCTGTCAAGAAATCAACCAATAACAAATGCTGGTGGGGTTGTGGGGAGAAAGGAACCCTTCTCCATTGCTGGTAGGAGTGCAGACTGGTGAAACCACTGTGGAAGTCCATATGGGGATACCTCAAAGAACTAGGACTAGAGGTCCCATTTGACCCAGCTATTCCCCTGCTGGGTATCTTCCCAAAAGAATTAAAAGAAACATACCACAGTGATATATGTGCACCCATGTTCATAGCAGCACAGTTTGTAATAGCTAAAGCTTGGAAGCAGCCCAAGTGCCCATCAACTGAAAACTGGATAAAGAAAATGTGGGGTTTTTTTTTTATAAAATGGAGTACTACTCAGCCATAAAGAATGAAAACTAGAGTCATTTATAGCTAAATGGATGCATATCGAGGCCATACTCTTAAGTGAAATAAATTGGGCACGTGTAAATACTGAATAGTTTCAGTAGTGTGAGAAACTGATAGTGTAAACAAGGGTTAAAATGATTAAAATGAATAATTGATAATTTGAAATAAGAAAAAAGGTCCAAAGACTAAGGAGTGAAGTGAGGGGAAGGGGAAAGGAAAAGAGGGAAAGGAAAAACTATGAGAAAAGAAAAAAAAAAGGAAACAAAATCTATGTAAATAGGGAAGGGTGGAGGGGGTGAAGGGTGTACAGGTAATGGGGAAAAAATAAGAACCAAGATATATCATGTACAGGTACAGACATCCAATGATAAATGTAAATGAACTGTATTCCTAAGATGTACCAATAAAAGAACTTAAAAAAAAATGCTGTTCAAGTGACCTTGGGTTTTATAGCCCAGGATCCAAAAAGTTGGCACACAGCATAACATGTAAATGTAACACTGTCCTACATGTACCATACCCTGAAGCAGCCAGGATAAAAGGTCAGGGACAGAGGGAGAGAGAAAAAAGAAGGGAGGGGAGGGAAAAAGGAAAGTGAAGAGAGAAGAAGGAAAAGGGGAGAAGGAGAGACAGGGAGAGGGAGAGGGAGAGGGAGCCAATTAACTGGGTCCAGCTAAGACTGACTTGTAATCTAAGTCCAGCTGCATGTCATTAAATCAAGACATCCAGGTGAAAGGGGCAGAGAAAATACCTAACCAGTGTGTCACATTGTGAGAAATAATCTATTCATCCCTATAGAGACCAAAGTCTGGAAGCAGTTTGTTAGCAGCTATTGGTAACTGAAAAGATCACTTTTAAAAAGATTAGAATTTTTGATAAAATGACATTGTAAGTTACATATTTTTAAGGGGCGGGGATTTAGCTCAGTGGTTCTCCCGCTTGCCTTGCAGGTGCAAGGACCCGAGTTCGATCCCCAGTACCAAAAAAAAAAAAAAGAAAAGAAAGAGAAAGTTTCATATTTAAAAAAAAACTTTAATGTTTTGTGTTTTGTAATGTCCTTTGCTCTTCTACATGTATTTTTTTTATTTTTTAGATATAACCAATTAAGTATAATTTAGGGTGTGAAGGAAGCAGAAGAGATATTTTATACCAACTTCAGTTCCATAGAGTTCAGTGTATTAAATGTGATTATTAAATATTTGCTATGAGAAGTTTATAATTTTGTTTGTAGTAGAATATGAGATTTTAGTACTTTTTATGCATACATGTACATGTATATGGCTTTCAAAGAAAAAGATGAAAAATTTTATGACAAACTGAAATCATATGTGGCTTAAAAATGGCCCTAAGTTTTGAGAAGTGCTAGAGCTTTTGCCCTCTTGTCGTCCTCCTATAGTGTACTTACACACCCGTACAGTGTGCTTGCTCACAATGTGTAGCTCAGGTGCTTTCAAGAGATGGTGAACGCAAGATGATGAGGCCTCTTTAAATATGTAGAATACTGTGCAGTTGTTTAATTGTATATTCTATATTTTCACGTGATTGGAAGTATAATAAGTTGGTTTACATGTGAGGAATGTGTTACAATACAATGATTTGACAGCTAGGATGGTGCTAGAAATTTTTCAACCCCATTATAATTTTATGAGACTATTATCCTGTAGGCAAATTGTTCTTGAGCAACACCTTGTTACATAGCACATGACTCTATTATTCTTACTTGAAAAATGTTATAGAAAATATTCTGTATGTGCAATTTTAAGTATTTTGAATGCCTTAGTCTTCTACCCTGTTCAAATGATATATGGTAAACTAATTCTAATGAATATATATATATTTGGTATCAGGGATCGAATTCAGAACCTTGTGCTTGCAAGGCAGGTGCCAGAACCACTGAGCTAAATCTCCAGCCCCTGATGAACATTTTTAAGAATCTCCATTTGAGTTTTGCTATCATTTTGTTTTACCAATGATGTATGAAAAGGAGAAAAAAAACAGTAGAGAAATATTTGTTTAATGTGAATAGAAAGAATACTGAGAAACCAGGAGTCATCTTTCATTTTATCATTATAGAGTGAATTACATTTTATTCAATATTTACTCATTTGGCATGAGCTTGAAAAATATTAAACAATTAAAATAATGAAAATGAGTTCAAATGCTTCTCACAACCAAAAGTAATTATTTAAAGTACTTATAAAATGTAATATTTACTAAGAGCTAGAAATATCACCTGTGTGACTTTTTGGATATTGAGCATGCTTAGCATGTTTTAAAATAATTGCTTACAAGTCTCTCAAAATGAAGCTGTGACAGAATACTGTTGAAATTTATATTTCTTTAGTGAAGTGACTAAAATACATAACAATCTTTTAATTATCCAGATTATTAAAAAGATGTCTGTCATTGTGTTTGGAAATTAGTACACAGGAAGAATTCCTTAGTAATGACAAACATTTAAAATATATTTAGCTAATTAAGTCATACTAATTCACTAATATCTAATATGCTTGCTGTAATCTTACCAAGAAATAGTTGTGTTTAAACTAATTTTCTTTCAAGAGAAGCTATGATATTTTTTCTCTCTAGAAAAAGGAAAAATAAAAGGAAGTTTTATTGCTTTTAACATGGTAAATTATTTATTTTATATTGATATTTTAGCTAATGTAGGTTCACATATAAACTGCTTATATTATTAATATTTATAAATTGTCCCTCCTTTTTCTTCTCTTTCTGTATCTGTGTCTTTCTCTGTCTCTCTCTCTTTCTCTGAGTGTTTGTGCTTGTGCATATAGTGTATGTATGTACATCAGGTTTCTTTCTGAGTGTTACTAAATGATTTATCAAAATGTACATACTGAAACTACTCATTAATTTAGTAATTCAGTTAATTGAGGTTAACCAGTTCTTCATAAAATTCAAGCTATATTATGTTAGCTATTTTCACAAGTTGGGAGTATGCTACCTCACATTTTCTATTAGCTTATGTTCATGTAGTACTTCTATAAATGTAAAAATTTGATTAGTTTTATTTCCTTGTGTAAACCAAATCAAGCTCTATCTGCGTCATATAAAATCAACTATTCTATATATTTGAATTCTTAAGAACAAATTATGTTGTGGTCAATTCAACAGAACTGAAACATAAAACATGATAATTCTTTGCTTCTTAATATCATTTGTGAGAAAGATTCCAATTAGAGAGAAAACTGTATTTAGAAGTATACAAAGTGGGTGGAACATTAAATCTAGTAATAGTTGCAAAGCACTTAGAATATGCCTGATACACATAAACATTTATATGCTTCATGAAAAATAAATTAAATAATTCCAGAACAATGAGTACATTACTGTGAAATGAAGTGACTAGAAAAATTACTCTTGCAAGTATATAAAATTTATATTAACACAGAGTCTTTAAGTATATAAAGTATTATATAATCTGTACATGAAGTAATATAAAGTATATTCAATCAGATAATTCTTTTTATAAAAATTCACTTTAAAAAACTGTCGAGCATTGCTTAGCACTCACTAATTTATAGTCATCAATTCACTTGCAATTGATTGAAATATGTTAAGTAAACTTGGTCTGTGTAAAGACTGATGTTACGAAAATTCCATAGGAAAATAAAGAAGATTAGGTAGTAGAATAAGCCCCTAAATTTAGATACTTTTAAATATAATTGATAGCATAATAATTATGTTAACAGCCTTGAATTAGAACCCTGAGAAGATTACAGAACATCACCTGGAAAAAACTCATTCCATTACCATTGGATTGTTACTTGAACACTTTGTTTTATAATTTTGAATCACATCAGAGAAAGCACACATGGAAGCACTGATAATATGTAAAAATTCCCAAGTGCAAAGCGTTGGGTTCAACAATCATACTGGGTTTCTCATGTACAAAGACACATTCTGTATCCAGTGGAGGCGGCCTGCTTGCCTCTTGTGATAAATGCTCTGATTTTGTGTGTCATTGCATCTCATTTCAAATGCTGGCAGGATGCAATAATTTGATAATAAACGAAAACATCTTAAAGCACACAGTTGAATGCAAACAACAATTGATAATATCCCACATTTATTTCATTTCACTCCATTTATTGTTGCACTTGTAATCAGGAAGAGAGTAAACTGATGATGCGTGGGCAGACCTACCAGCATAACCTCTAAAATATTATGAGCCTTTAATCAATGAGAATTTTACTTAAATGTTAGTGTTTCTAACAAAACATTCCATTTTAAACACGTTTACTTTCTAAATTAGAGCAAAACCTATTGAAAATAGTAAGTCAAAAGTGAATTTACCCAAATCATAAATCTGAGGCAAATTGTGTTATGAATGACTTACAGCCTAACTAGTCTTTGAAATATGCTTCCAGCTGCACATAGAGGATGCAGTCAGGGAGAGGAGGGCAAACCAACATTTCTCTAAGATGCAAAGTTATGGAAATGGAATGCCATAATACAAGGCACTTAAGTCAGTGTAAATCATGAATTCTAAATATTAACCCAAATTGCAGTTCTTATGTTCTGTCACAGGCTATATTCGATTTTACAAAAATATTCCTTCTCCTGCTCTTATACATGGAATCAATTTGAATAAAAATGCATTGTGCTTAATTGAGCAGCTAATTATATGAAAATGGTTGTCTGTCAGGCAATAGTAATAGGCTATTTTCAAAATAAATAAAGGTTTAGTGAATTTGACTATTTTTTTCACTATAGTTTCTATGTAGACAATTCCATAATTGCTACTCTTCATATATATTCAAAATCCACTCACTTTATGCTATGAATGTAAAAATAAAATCTCACTTATATTTTACTAAATTATAATTAATTAATTATAAAATTCTTTACATATAAAATATTCAGATCAAAATAGACATTTTAAAAGAAATATCCATTTTGTACTGAGGATTAATATAGTCATTCTTAATTTTCTGAGTTTGCTTCTGTAGGGGATTACAGATCTATAAAAAACCTAAGGTGTGTTCACTTTATCCCAGAGCATAAGTAAAACAAAAAATAAGTATATATTTTTATAATTCTTGGACTTATGTGGACTAATTCTTGGACTTCAGTTATTGTTAACAGAAATTAAGGTAATATATCTGAGAGTTTTATAAATTTATTCTAATTTCTCCCACCTAGTATATGTTTCATGGTTTTCTTATTCTGAGTTGAAAATTAAGAAAATTCTTTCTTCTACTATACATAACATTAAGAACACATATATATGATTCTAAAGTTTAAAGAGTTTTAACTTCAAAATAGTGTTTGGTTTTCTCTGCTCTCTGGCTTCATGTACTATTATCGCTTTACATATACTAATATAGTGACTTCACATATAAATAGAAAACGTCTTTTACTTTCTTAAATACATTATATACTTTGCCCTATGTCTATAATCTTTCCCTTTATGCAGGCTGAAAAACAGACTTCCTAAATTCTATGGCAGTGTTCAAATCCTAGAGCAACAGGAGGTCAATGCTCACCAGACATATCGTAGTCCAGAGAAGTCTTAAGTTTAAAAAGAAAATAGTTTGGAAGAAATAGATCTTTGATACTGGTCAATTGATCCTAAAAGTGAAATATATCAGAAACATTCTGAAACTTTATTCAATTTTTGTATGGGAGAAAGAGAAAACTTTCCTATTTATTGTGAATAGAAATCGGACATCTGAAACCAAAATTATTTATGTTTACCAGAGTATACACAAACATAATTGAACCAAAGTAGTATGCACAAAACTAGTATGGGTGAGCTATACAAACAAAAGTTCTTATAATTCCACAAGGAACTTTCGCTAAAAAATATTCCTATTCCTAAACCTGTACCTATAATGTGAAGTTCCCTAAACTCATTCACAGATGAAGAAAGTGCTCAAGCTTCCTTACAGGGAAACTTCAACACTGTCCTGGCATGATTTGACTGTAAATGATGTAGTATAACAGCCTTGCTCACAATGATATGAATCAATTTAGGATAATAAATCCAGCTAGTGAGCAGACATGTTCAAAATTAATCTAGTGGCTTCTTTAGCCTGAATGTAAAGTTAGAGGGTATGTATCTATGACTGAAAATAGGGAAATAGTCAAAAGATATGTTTAGAGGAAAAATAAATTTGTAAAATGGTGATGAGAAGTGGGAATTATATATATATATATATATATATATACACACACCTTTGACAATGATATATATATATATATCTGACAATTATATATAGATAAATATATGTAATTATACCTTATGTATAAATATATATGTATAGCTTTGACAATGAGCTACAAAAATGAGGATATTTGTGAATACTGAAACATTTACATGGTTTTCACTGAAGAGGAGGCTACTGTTAATACAGTTAGACACCTCATTCTGTATAAGTTTTCATTATGTTTCCTAGCCTTTTTTTCCATCAGCATTAGAAATATGGAAGCAGGAGGAAGTTGGTGTTTTACACAACCAAGTAATATTTAAGATAGAAAAGCCTGTATCCCTTAGGAATATACCACCCACCAGGTAGCAGCTGGATTGTTTGCTTTTCTTTGACCATGAAGGGCTAATCTTTGGCCCTAATTGGAATAGAGACTGCTATGATTTGGTTATGGTTTGAGGTTGTTCAACCAAGATTTTTGTGTGAAACACTTGCTTCTTGGTGTGGTGAGGCTGAAAGGTGGTGAGTTTGAGGAGATGAGCCACGATGCATGGTCCGGTCACTAGGCCGTCCAGGTTCAGAACAGATTTTCTAGTTCCTGTGACAGTGAGTTGTTCTGAAGCAATGACTTTGGACCATGGACCCCTCTCTGCCTTCCTGTCTTGCCATGAGATGTTTTCTGAGTACACTTTTACAATTGCGATGGCGTCTGGATGAAGTCCTCACCAGACATCACAGAGTTGGTGACTCAAACAGAAATAAAAGAAACTCCCAAGAAGGGTTTGACAAGTAAGGATAAGGACTGATGGATTATGCATAATCATCTCCCCAGATTTTTCATGTGTATGTTTGTTGATAAGTGAATTATTAATAAAAATAAATAAGTTCATAATTATCTGTGATAGTCATATAGCTTTTTATAATAAATATTCATACTTTATGCTTATATACTATCTAAATTTTTTTTTTTTGGTACCGGGGATTGAACTCAGGATGTTACACTTGCGAGGCAGGCACAGTGTCACTGAGCTAAATCCCCAGCCCCATCTACATTCTTTACTGGGGTATAGAAGTTACATATATTACTTTACTACTATTAATATATTATTAGTAGTATATATCAACTCTGCAATGATAAATAATATATGTATTTGTTTGTGTGAATATTTGTACTTGCCAAAGCTTTTTTAAGTACTACAATAACTGATGGAGAGAGCCAGAGAATATTTTCTTTTTCCCAGTAATAGATAAAATAAGCATATGAAATATCAAATTCACACAGGTTTCAAATAATTACAAAATTTCTGTATAATACATGAAGGCTGTGTTTGAATTTTAATAATATAATTATTTTGATAATAAATGGAGCACATCATTTTATTTTGTTTTGTTCATTAGTAAGGATCAAATGAAAAAGAAACAATTATAGTATTGCATTTGGCACTTGCATCCATAAGTTGCAGAACTTCAAAATGTTGGATCTTGGGGATTATGAAATTCTTAAAATGAGAGGAAAAAGAACATTCTTAAATCTGAGGAGAAGGATAGCAGAAAGGCAACTTTTACATCTATCAATCCAATAAAACTAAAATAAGTTTACTTGGAAATGGACTTTATAAAGAATACACTGATTCTATTTATTATTTGTGAAAATTGTATCAATTTTGCTAAATTTTTTTCCCTTTGTTTTTCTGGTAAAAAAGTTTTATAACTTTGTTTTTCGTTAATAGATTGTTTACACTATTTCTATTAAAATTGTGGAGGATTCTATATATTAGTGTAAATTTTAAAAATATATTTCTTGATTTCACGTAGAATTGGATATAATTGATTTGCTAAAACATTGAAACAAAATTACAGATATCTTTAAAATCATCAACTGAAAATAGCAATTAGCTTGGAAACAATAGTTTGAATACAATTAATTATATATTTAGATATAAAATTGATCTGAACTTAAATAATGCTTTTTAAACTTATTTCTTAACATGGTACATTGTACTTTAAAATTTGCTTGACTATTTTTATATTACTAGTACCCTAATTTTCTTTACCAAAGTGATTGGCCATGTTTGGAAACTGAGGCCAGGATATATTTATTAACACTTTATGTTTTCCTGTCATTGTTTTAGATACTGTTCTGAGTTGAGCATACTCAAAGATCAGATGCATAAATTTTCCATTTTGGGAAATATTTGAAATAATAAGATAACCTAAGGAAAATAATGCAGAACAAGAAAAGCAACTGGTCTCTGCCTGAATTCTATGGGCAAACTAGTGGGTATATAAGCATGTGAAATTGCTCAGGAATAATGAGCAAATCAGTGCTCCTTCTATCAAAATGAGCCTAGAAAACAGACTCACCAGATATCAGAATTGATACTGAAACAAACAATGCTCTTTGAAGAAACTTTCCTTTCCTTAAAAGGGCAGGAGTGCCAATCAGTTTTAATGAAATGAAGACCTGATTGTCAAATGACTAAAGCTTTATTCTGAACCTCAAAATGAAAAACTACACACAGATACACTGAGAAGGCATATACAGAAATAAACTTTAGCCTTTAATGCAAATAGAATCAGAACACTATCATCATTTCTCTGTGCAGCATTGATAGCTCATAGTGAGGAACACAAAAGACATAAAAGACATAAAAGACATAAAAGGGAAAAGATTTGTGCAAGATATGCACAAATCGGTGAAGATATATATCTGGTGGATCCCTGGTTATTGTGTTGATGAGTACTTCGATGATATTTAAGTGAACACTCTTTAAGATAAATATCTTGTAAAATTATTTCAATATATATTTATAAATGTCTCAATAGTGTAAATTCTAATCATGACATAATATTTTCCACTGGAATAGACTTTTTACCCTATATGTAAATAAATTGATATAACAATGTGTTAATTAATTTCAATGATTGTAGAAAAAAATGCTTTATATACTCAGTGGTATAGTGATTGATTCTTCCTGAAAAGTTTTTGATTTTGTTGAAAAAAACCCAAACCTAGAACTAAGTAATTTGGCACAATTGCTAAATTCTTAACAGTAACAGAAAATCTAGAGGAATACACGACACACTTCAACTTTATTCAAAATGATAGATCTTTATTCTTACATATAATGCAGATACTTCTAGAGTAAATATCAAGTGGAAAGGAGGAGACATTTTTCTAGGACATAATTATCTTTCTGATAACCTCTACAATGTAAAAAATATCAATAGTTATTTAAAATTTCTGTTTTTAACATTCTATAATTCTTATCTCTATTTTTATTTATTTTTATTTTTTTGGTACCAGGGATTTAACTCGGGTTCTTGCGCTTGCACAGCAGGTGGTGAAACCACTGAACTAAATCCCCAGCCCATTATCTCTATTTTTAAAAACATTCTAATGTAAACAAATCAACTCTCAAATTTTATATATCTCATAAAAGCAGTGTTTTGAATCAGAAAAATAAACCAGATTCTTAAATGAAAATTTTAATTTTAATTATTTTGTTCATCATTTCTTCCACACCAATATATCTAGAGAATACAAGTCAGCCACTGTCAATAGAATACATTTGTGAATAAGAAAAATACAGAATGCATTAGCAGTATTTCATAGCAATTAACTGTGGAAACAAAATCACCAAAGCAAGTCCATTATGTAATCACATATCTATTCACAGTTTATTTATATTGAGAGATGACATCAGATCCTTGGTAAGGAAATGAAGGTAGAGAAAAAGGTATGGATTGATAAAGTGTCACATTAGAGTGTAATTTTGTTTAATAATGGACTCTTTCAGATACCCTCATTAAAAATTAAAATTACTGGGTAAGTGTTGAATAGTATTGACTGCATCAATGTCAGCGGACAATACAGGAAATTATCAGTTGATGTTATAATTGGGAAAGGAAACGTGTTCTAAAATGTCGTTTGTGATGTCACACACAGTGAGATTGGTGGATGAGAAAATAATAAGAGAAGGGAAAATATAATTAAGTTATGCCAAGCCTTCAGGAGATAAAGTGAGTTCTTGATGTGGGGCAGACTGAAGAGAAATAACCAAAATCCCAGTGAACCTCAAGAGCCCACAGCATATCTGTTGAGACTGACTAAAAATGTCTCTTCATCATATCTGGTTGTTTTATTCATTATAACCCAGTTGTCCAATTTTCTTTTTTTTTTGAGAGTAATAATTAAAAATAATTGGGAAAAGAAAACACAATTAGACCTATGTCTCTTAAATTTGGTGTAAACAATAGTTGTTCCAAAAAACAAAGTGAAAGAATTTCATAAACATCAAAGGTTTTACTACTATTTATTTGTTGATACCAAAATGTCCCTGCTTGGAATAAAATTCCATACATCTATTTATAACCAGCTCAATTGGTGCTGAAAATTAACCATCATTAGGTCATGATTATTTATACATTGCTACTATTGTTAATGATGTGTTTGTGACTACAGTTGAGACTCTAATCATAGATTTTTATTTTTTTGGAAAACCATGCTCTTCTTTGTTGTTTAAAGTTGACGACAAAAAAGACTTACATAACAGCACAGCAAATCCATGTGGGTTATAACTCAAGAATTACAAACTACCAATGGGTTTTACAGAAAAGAAACAAATCAGAAAGAAAAAAGACAGTTCAGAAAGACACAATATTTTCTTCTTAAACATTCATTATCATTAAATATTCCTCTTTGCATTAAAAATAATTAAACAGAATGCCAATATGATGCTTTCAATATTTTATTAATCTTTCCTTTTCTCTCATTTCTTCTCTCTTTGAAGATAAAAGGGGCATTTTAATTAGCATGCAATGGGAATAAATTCAGAATTAGCATATGTTGGTGTTCAATAAATGCAGTTTTAATTATAACTTTTTCCTGTTTGTTTCAAAGATTCAGGGGGAAGAACACATCAGAGGCCAGATAAATATTTCTTAACACATTATATTTAATGATATACTGCCTGAAACTTCATTTTGATGTGTGCATGTCTATGTTTTAATTTCAAAAGCCTGATTATTCTTCTAGAGTGGAGAAAGTCAAACATTATATAGAAGTCACTTCATTGCTTTTCATGGACCAGGGAGAATGTTTCTCTGCCTCAGCATTGGCAGAACTGCTCTAGAAAGATACTGTCTTTTAGAAGAAGTCCATCAATGTTTCAAGCACTCCCTGGTAAAGAAAATCAGAACCATATCAATGATGGATCATGAACTAGAATTGGTTCTAATCGTCTAATGACTTAGAGTTGTCTCTGTGGGTTATCTGAACATAACAGAGTGCAAAATCATTTTGTCAGGCACTACAAAGAAATAAATAAAGTGAGTTCAAACATTTTTAAAATTTAAAATAACTCAATGAAAAATTTTCTTCACAATTTTGAAAAGCAAAATTGAGCTTAATATGTATAGAAACATAGCTCTCTTAGTACATATATTTCCTGTTACAGGAGTTAGAAATTTAATCACTTATACTGAATATTTATATGTAGAAACCTATGCTGTGTTTTATATGTATTCTCACTTTTGAAGTACATACATACATCTAGGATTTTCTGTTTTATTTTTCATTTTATTTTAATTATTTTACAATGACCTCCAAATAACTTTATGGTGATTAATTTGAATTTTCTTGATGATGAAATAACTTGTAAACCATTTAAGCCATATTTCTAGATAGTTTTAATCAGCTATGACAAATTAAATTAAACAAAGTATTGGTCTCAACCAATTATATAATATCTAAAAATATAGGACCAATTTCTCTGAGACATACTGAAGATAATACAGGTTTAAATGTAAGGACGTCATAAATAAGTCAACATCTTGTTACCTGATAGAACTAATTTATCAGTAATTTCTGTTTCTGTTTTCATGGGTTGTTTGATTGGATCTTGGATTTTAGGATCTATTTTGACAGAAAGACAACAAATGTTTGTTTTTTGCTTTCCAATTTTAGTAATTGTTCAACACATGGATAGGATATAATATATTTTCAAATAAAATTGGAAGAAAATGAAGTAAATGTATTTTATTTTTAAGAATAAGAAGAATAAGCATTTCAATGAAAGTAAGAAAAGAAAGTTTAGTAGAAGTAAATAAGCAGTTACACTTAGTTCTGTTGAAAATCCTTAAAAGCACTTTCTGTGTTCTTTTGAGTGTTTCAAATATAGCTGAAACTTTACATAAGATTTCATTGAATTTCAAAATTTCTAGAGTTTGTTTGGTTGAACTATCTTAAACCATGTTTTCATGATCACTATATTTATAAATTTTATATGCATATTTTTTTCCTGCGGGAAAGGAGAAAAAGAAATATGAAATAAATTTTAGATACATGCTATTAGATTGCCTGAGATTTAATTTGACTTGTTCTATTCTAAGAATCTGAAAATACACAGCATAATGGAGGAAATTTGTCTCTCTAAGCCAGTATTCCATTTTATGATGTATTATCAGAATATTAGATAGAGTTTCATTGCTATAATAATTATCCAAGATAATTAACTTACCGGAGAAAAATCTTAGCCCACTGTTTTGGAGGTTCCTGTGCAGATCAGGCAGATCTGTTGCTCTGGATAGCACACAGGCACCATGTGGCTAAGTAAATTGCTCTCTGTGTCTAAGAAGTAAAAGGGGAAAGAAGAAGGGTTTGAAGTCCCACAAAGCTCTCCGGGCACATGCCCCAAATAACTTAATTTTCTTTCACAAGACTCCTTCTGCAAAGGTCCACAGCATCTTAATTATAACAAAATCTTAGGGACCAAGTCTTTAACATATGGGTTTTGGGGAA
>NW_004624777.1:16002763-16043601 GCF_000247695.1 Heterocephalus glaber
AAAAAAAAAAAAAAAAAAAAAAAAAGTAAGATAGAGGAGAATCTGCCTTAGTCACTTCTCCTTGATAGTACACAGCACCCTACACTCACAGCTTAAGAAAAGAGAGGGTTATTTTGGCTCATGTTCCAGTGGTCTCAGTCTTCAGATGTTTGGCTGGCTCCAAAGCAGCACAAGGGCATGGCCAAGGGAAGCTGCTCACATCATGATAGACAGGAAGGGGAGAAAGAGAGTTAAGACAGGAGTTGAGGAGATAGATACTTCCAGGCCAGACCCCAGTGACCCACCTCCTCCGCCCAGACCCCACTGCCTAACAATAAGTTGTCTCTAAGCCTCAAATCACTGTCATCTTCCAAATGTCTCACAAATGATCTCATGTGGCTTCAGGAAAACATCTAGATATAAGCTGTAATTCTGACCTACAAAATGAAAAGATTATTTAGACCACTCCTGAACTATTGATAACGCTAATATCTTAAATTTCCACTGGCCAGTGTTATATATTGTATAGATATATCAAAAAAAGAGAAAAGAAAAAAAGAAAAGGGCCAATGTTGTGGCTTATGAGAGCAAGGCAGGGCAGAGCAAGGTAGATGTCTGGCCAAAGCTTTATGCTTTCATGAGGGTGGAGGGCTTTGGGGAAGTGTCTGGGTCATGGGTGGTTGGTACTGGATGAAGGGTGTGATTACTGGATTACTCCATTTATTGGTTTAGCATAGCTCTGGGTGATGGATTTATTGAAGAGGGAAACCTCACCCTGGGTATGGGTGACACCAACTAATAGTCTTGTACCCTGTATGGAATACAAAAGAGAAGGAGGAAGGAAAGGCTCCCGGGCTTTCACCTGCCTGCCACACCATACACTGTTTCTTCGCTGCCATGCCACCCTGCCTTGGAGCCAGCTGACTGTGGACTGAAACCTCTACAATCTGTGAGCTAAAATAAACCTTTCTTCCTTTAACTGTGGGTGTTGGGTAGTTTGTCCCTGCAAGGAGGTAATAACTAAGATACCCCATATTGCATTCTTCCATAATTTTATGAATTTGACAGAGTAAGAGTATTTGATGTGTTGTTTTCTTCTTTTTTAGAAAAAGAGTGTGGTCAGGAAAAAAAAAATCTATTCTAAGCATGTCCATTTATTAAAGAAATATAAATCAACTATTTTCTTATGTGGCACAAAAATGAAAATTTCAATAATAATTATTGGTTCAACTTCAAATGTGGAAGGTAAATCAAAATATTTCCTAAGAAATTAACACTGAGACAATTGTAAATATTTAAAGGAATAAATTTTCTGATAAACTATGTGTGTCTTAATAAATTTATACAAAACAATGACTTGTAGAGAATGGATAATTCCATGAGGAAGAGAATTATACTCAGAGTAGCCTTGTAAATTTGAAGAAAAATGCATTACTTATTCCAAAAATTTAAGAGAGAGAGAAAAAGAGGCACAGAAACAGAGAGAAAGAGAGGCTTTATTTTCTTTATTGGTTTGAATATTTTAGGACTCAGAATTAGCTAAGTCAACTACAAGCAAATAACTGGTGAGAAGCTAAGTTGGGGGGGTTATTCAATAATACCAACATTCATAATAATCCTCCTTGTTTTAGCAATAGATTTCTTGTGAATAATTAGATCCCATACACCACAAGATCTATAGCCCAAATATTTCAGAATATTACCAAGTAAAGTTTCTGTAGACCACCATGTAAGCATTTGTCACATTTTTGCCTTGTGATTATTTATTTTTACCCTTTCTCAGCAGGGTGCATTAGTTTAAGGCAAGCTCAAGGGAAAACTTGGCTCTAATGCATTAAATCACAGGTAGGTAGAAGCCCTCATTATAGACAAGTTCTGAAGAAATGGCCTGAGAATGGACTTCTATCATTTTGTTATGACTTACCTTTGTGTCATCTTCTAAAACCATTGTATCCCCCATACATGTCAGAAAAGAGCTAGTGGTGTCTGTGACCAGCCCCGAGTTAGGAAGCATATTGGACATGAGGAAGACCAGAAGCTGCTGGTAATCTTTGTTATTTACACTACACAGCCCCTTTGTGTAGATTTGCATAAATATTTTCATTATGTAACATTAATACTTTGTTTCTTTTAAAAAATATCTGAAGTAAAATAAGAATATGATTCTTATTTTGAATCCTTGCAAATTGTGAGTTTATATTTTAACAGTGAAATGATGGATTCTTGGAAGGCAGAAAGAAGTAAAATAATGCTGCTATTGATTTTGACCTCCCAGAAAACCATGTAAAATCTACTGTAAATGTGTCAGGGTATATTATTTTCAAAATGTTGGCCTTTTGTAGATACTTATATGGTGATGGTGTTTTGATATTATTACTGAAAAAAAAAAACCATTAAATTTGTAGAAAAGCCCTTTGCTGATAAAAAAGTCAATACTCTAAATGTTATATTTCAGGAAAGATATCTTCTGTTTAGTTACTGGTAAACATTCAAATGCTTTTAACTAATGTTTGTTGTATACTTAATAAGGTCAGTATATCACTATCTTTTTAAAAAAGAAAAAAGTAAATAATTACAATATTGGAAATTAGCATGATATTTCTCTGAGTTTACTAAATTAGATTTCCAAGAAAGCTGTGACCATTCCAGAATGCAATTTTTTCTAGCAAACTGGAGTTTGCTTTTCCAAAAGTCAAAATTTCCTAGAGAATGTGGCATCTGTCTGATAATTGGCTAATAATTAATATCTTTTCAACATCAGATATTCCCTTCTCCTTTCTCAGACTTTTCTAGAAAATGTGAATTGCCTAAATAACATTAAGAATAAAATAATTTCTTTAGGCATCAGCCTTTATGACTCTAACACAGAATCTTATTAGCTACTAGTTTGATAACTAGCTTATTTCTTGGACTTATCAAGGTAACTTGTGATTCAGAGTAAGTCAGAAATATTGAAGTAATAAGGATTTAACATTATACTTGTTTACTTCTCAATTTGTCTGTTTAGACTCTTGTAGGGTGTTCTCCTCTGATTTTAAATCAAAGCTCCTCTATCTTGTTATTACAACAGTTATTCTATAGGGCTTTTAAATGAACAATTCACTATTTATTAAATAGTCAATGAATTTTAACTTATGAAAATGTTTTCATTGCCATGTTTTTCAAGGCAGGCGCCAGAAACACTGAGCTAAATCCCTGGCCCTATTACCATGTTTTTCAAAAGGTAATATTACAAAAATTATACTGTGTGTGCTTCTACCAAAGTTGAGAGATACAGAAAAAATGAGAATGCACATTTTTGAAAACACTGTTAGGTACTCATTCCTAACACTAAAATAGTAAACTGGAGTGAAAGCATACTTATTGCATGAACGGCCTGATTAGCAACTACTTCTACTTCCTTTAAAACTGGAAACTTGATTTTATGGAATTTATTTATGTATATGAGTCTAGCTTAGCCTTTGCCAATGAGAAGAAGGTATATGAAAGGAAAAATAGATATATTTGGAAGTATTTTCAGCTAGACAGAAGAAACTCAATGTGTTGTTCAAGCATTCCCTCAAGGAACATTTTTTCTTCACTGTAGAATGATATATTCTTTGGAAGATTCTCAAAGAACCTTGAAAGTTCCAGAAACTTCCACATAAGCTTGGGCACCACTGTTTTCAGTGTATCATGCTGAGATCTTCAGTAGCAACAAATCTGAGTTCATTGGCTCCTATTTTTACTTTTAACAGCAGCCTCTTTATTTTACAATCTAAACCTGCAAATTAATTCTAATCTTTTATAGCCAGACTACTTCAAGTGAAAAGTGGCATTTCCAAGATTTGTCCACTAAATTTTTGAAAACACAAATAAATTACATAAACAATGACTCGGGATCCTATATTACATCTGTTTTAGTTTCACTGTGGCTCCTTCCTCAACATATAATTAGGATTTCATGAAGAGTACTCTAAAACCAGTTGACTAAAGAAAAAACAATGTAGGCTTAGTTAAACAGATAACCTGACACTGCCTCAAGCATTATGGACTTACTTAAATTTTTCTTGTCAGTTTGGTAGAATAATTTTGCCTTTCTAAGACGGTCTCTTATGTTTACCAATATATTATTCTCATTTACAGTTTCAGGTTAGAGTCTCCCAATTACAGATACTTGCGAAAGATTAAGAAATCAGAAGTGAAGGCAAAACTATTATACTATTATACTATATACTATTGTACTCTTGGCAATTGCTACTAGACATTGAAGCATGAAATCTGTTATTTCATGTCAGTCTTCTAAGAACCATTCAGTTTTCCACCAGAGTCTTAGAATGATTCCAGAGGCTATTCAAACAGCTTTACAAATTTTGACAGCTTCCAGGAAAGATTCTAATATCTATTTTTTTTTTCAATATTGTAGGCTGGAGTCAGTTTGACAAACTTCTCCATCCAAAGTTCTTTCAAAGTAGTATAATTCATTAAGGTATATTAAAATTTTATGGCAGAATTATCTAGAAATTTTCTTCACTACAACCTTGACATATTTGTAGAATTCATATAAGCTTTTGTTAGAAAGTGATATACTACTAATCAGAACTATAAATAGGTGACATTCAATGAAATACATGATTTCAAGTACATCATATCCTTCAGAAGAAAGAATTAAAAGTTCTTTTCTTTATCTACAGTTTTTAACAGTCTACTTAAAAACAACTTGTATATGGAAGTTTATAAAGATAGTATGCATACAGAAACAGCAAGAGAAGATGAAAACACAAAGAAAGTGTTGTTTTGTATGTTCTCTTGTAATATATCAGCTCTTGATTTGAATGAATACTAATCTTTTGAGAAATTTTGGCTCTATATATTTGAACTGCTGTATGATTTGTCAGGCAACTTATATTATATCCCTGTAACATTAAAATGGAAGTAGCTTCTAAATGTTTAAAAACTCTTTGCCTTTAAATAATAAATTTACTGGAAAATGGACTGTTCCTCTAGAGGACTGGCAGTGGCAGACAGAGGCCAACAGGGCTGAGTAGCTGCTGCCTCTGGGATAATGAGTGGAACAGGCATTAGGTTGTTTTTCTACATGAGACTCTTGCCTGAGGAAACAATGTCTTTCTAGATCAAGTGAGGGTGATATTGGACCTGCCATACTGTATCTGCCCGGGGATAACTTAGAACAAAATGAGCTGAGTGTCACACTGCTTCTTCACAGAGTCCTCCTGATATAGAAGACAGACAACAGGAGGAACAAGAGAGAATGAGCTCCTGAAGAAAAAATATGAAAATCTTTATACCTAGAAACCTACACAAGTCCAAATGAGACATAGGCAAAGGAAGCCTACGTATGGAAAGTTCCATACATCTCTAGCTGGCTGATTGGTAAAAATCTTTTCCTATATGAAGTAAATCTGTTAAAACTGTAAGTTTGGGGGATTTTTTTGTTTTTGCTTTTGTTTTTTTTCATTGTCTCCACACCACACAAAGTGTACAAGCAACAAGACAGAATAAGCAAGTGGCCCAATCAGAATAAATCTCCAGAAACTGACTCCAAAGAGAGAAAAATATATGAATTGCTTGACAAAAAAATAAACCAAATGACCCATCAAAATGTTCTTTTAACTTGGAAAAACGATTAAGAAACAAAAGTAAAATTTAAACAAAAGACAGAAAATATTTCACAGAACAAAATAAAATTTTTAAAGCTGAAAACTAAAATAAAGTACCTGAAAGTTTTATTGAAGTGTTTCAGCTGTAGAATCAATCAAAGAAAGACTTCAACTCCAAGACAGGTTTTTTGAAATTATTCACCCAGAAGAGAAAAAAGAAAAACAAATGGAAAGAATGAAGAAAGACAAAATTAGTAGGTGAACCTCAAAGGGACAATGTATACATTTGGGAAGTCTCATAATTAGAAAAGAGAAGGGGTCCAAAAGCTTATTTACTTAGAGAAATAAGGACTGAAAACATCCCAATTCTGGAAACTGAATTACCCAAGACAAAGGCAGTCACAGCCAAGGGATTGGGGATAAGTCCAAATTTCATTATTTGTAGACTAAATGGATAATGTCAAAATAAACATATAGAGAGTAGAGAAAGACTTGTAAGTTCTGAGAAATGATAGCTCATAGCTAGTATGTGATAATTGAAAAGATTTATTGTTTTGTTATTGTTTTCTTGTTTTTTGAAAGAAGCCAAAGAATTTAGGAAAGATCCTAGTAGAAAGGATTTTATGTTAGATTAAGAGAATAGGGAAAAAAAATCTCAACTTGGTAAAGACAAAATATTTAAAAAGTAGGAAAGGAAGGGAGAAAAGGAGAGAGAGAAAGAGGTAGAGAAAGAGACAGAGAGGAAGGAAGGAAGGAAGCAGGAAAGGGAGGGAGGGAGGGAAGGTGAAGGGAGGGAGCATAAAAGGGAGGAAGAAACCAAGCTCCAAATTTCCACATTACAGTTAAAGTGCTACATTTAAAGTAACAGACAGGACAAGAGAAATTATTAGGTTGAAAAATGTAATTCTGCAGGTCTTATGACAAAGAATTTAGTGAAGAACCTCATTTCACTGATAAATGTAAGGCTAAGAAAACAAGGGGTTCTGTATCTGAGAATACATGGAGAAATGCCACAAAATATATTAAATTGGATATTTTTGCCAGTGTAAATGATAATGTGATAGTTTTCTTTATTTCTAATAAGGAAATTGAATCATGCATTATTTAATAAACACTTCCAATGTCACATAACTTGGAAAAAATGGATTTTGTGACAGACACCCTTCACCTCCAACACCGCTTGCCCCAACCACCAACCTCCCCCTATGCCCTCTCAACCCCATCCTTGCACTGGGGATTGAACCCAAGGCCACAGAACCTCCCATGTACTGGGGAAGCCCTGTAGCTTCCAACCACAGAGCTACACACTCAATCCAAAACCAGACACCTTCTACTTTGTGGTGTTAGAAAGCTACAATAGTTAACGGGGTGAAAACTAAGTGGAATGTTCAATAACTCCTACTCTACTTACGATATCTTATTAAGCAACTTTCTGATCTGGTGAGGTAAATACACTGAGTTTTATAAAATGATTTGGATATCATTTTGTTTAATCAGAAAAATAAAGCATTTAGATTAGATCATCTCTAGGTCATTTCTGATTTTATGTTTTTGTGAAAATATGACATAAGGATCACAGGATGCTTTTAAAAATCATTGCTACTTTCTTAAAGAATTAGATAGCAAGAAGACTGTCAGTTACATTTATTCTGACACAGTTTCTCTGGAGAATTATTTTGATTGTGAGCAATATGATCTTATAGTAATAAAATAATTCTCTTTCCTAAGTATTGTTCAAAGTTATAGTAACTTAAATGAATTAACCAGCTTTGCAAAGGTCACTTTTCCAATAAATGACAAATAAAAAAAGGTTAATAAAATGATTCACAGACATTTATTGTTACTTACAAGGGTTATTCTGTCTGACATCTATATGTGCATAATTATAGCCCAGGTCTAAAATCCTGCAAAAATGCTTTTTGCCTTTCTTTCCCAGCCAGCAGAGCAAAGATTATATCTAAGTGCTGCATTTTCACATATTTGAAAGCATCCTTTTTCCTCATAAATGTGCAGCTGCTCTGGTTGGAAACTTCTGCAGCTGCTGCTAGAATTTTTCTGCCTAGATATATTTGATAGGTAAAGAGAGTGAAAAATCCAGAATGATTTTCACATTAGGAAAGTGAATCTAGCCTGGGGTTCAGAGTGGGAAGCTGAAAATTAGAACATCATAATAAATAAAAGGAAAAACAAACAGCAGCATGATTTGTATCAGTGTTAATACGCAGATACAGAATTTAGAATCCAATATAAAGAACACAGGAAATAATGTTACTTCCTTTTTTTTTCTGTCTTCTCTTACCTGGGTATTTGCTTTACAGACTTGGTCAGGAACTTGAACAGTAGTGGATGGGTTCCCATTGTCATCCCTAGTAGTGTAGTGGAGCTTGAGTCACAGGGCTGTCAGAGAATTACTACTGTCCTCCAGAAAATATAATACTGCTACATCTAGGCTTTAAATAAATTGTATCTGATTGGAATTTTATTTTTCATATTTTTTTAAACCCCAAATTAAAAGAAAATTTAATCTAGAGGGTTTTTGGAAGAAAATCTTATTAGTCAGTTGGTGAATCATCATCACTGGCAACAAATTAAAGTATGTAATTTGGATCCAAAGAAAGACCTCAAAGGCAGATGGTGGGACAACTTGACCCCCTATGTAGTGTCAGTCGTCTAAATGTTCCTCTGCTGTTTTACAGGGGAGTTAGTGGAGGTGGCACACGGGAAAGACAGAAATGAGGAAATGAGAAATGAGAAAAAGGGAAAAAGACAGAGAGAGAGAGAGAGAGAGAGAGAGAGAGAGAGAAACAAGTTCTAGTTATATAGTAGGTACCGAGACCAGTGACATTTAGGATCTACCCTAAAACTGTCATGAATTATGAAAGATGAGTGAGAGATTTTTGTTTTGTTTTGTTTTTTATTTTTTTTTCCTAAAATGTGGTGGCATACATCAAGACTAAGTGTGAATTAAAACTTCTTGTTCATATTCCTTCCCCTTCCTCCAATAGCTAATTTATAAAATTTCAAGAGAAAATGGAGATTATTTCAGGTTAATAAGTAAAGATGTGGAAGATTACACAGTGGAAAACAGAGAAAGAGCTTCTCATCTATTTTGCACCTTAGTCTATACTGTAAGTAAATAAAATACTGAGAATTCGAACTGATGCTTAAAACTTACCAAATTCTAGTAGTTACCTGTATTTTTCTTCACTTCATATAAGAGTACTACAAAAAGCTGTAAAGAAAAATAAGTAAAACAGAAAAAGAAAGCATATGGAAAATGGATATGATTTCAAGATTATGGAATGAAATGATGAAATAATTTTAGGTGCAAGAGTATTGCTCCTAAATATAATTTATGCATCTGCCAAATACTTAGTCTGAATATTGATATAGAGACCTTAATAAAAATCAAGAAAAAGTGTACATGAATATCTAAAGCACATTGCTTTTCTCAAGTTTTTTTTCCCATTATCTGACTTTTTTTCAGGAAACAGAAATCTGATAGAAGAGAGACACATTGTTGTGAAACTATTACCTGAGTGTGAATCTAGGGGAATTCTTAGATACTATAGAAAGAATCAAATTTAAGTAAGATGAAAATAAACAGCTATGTATGTATACTATAAGAAGAAAGTACATACCTTACAAACAACAATTAAATAATGAAAATTAGAAGGAACATAGCTCAATACAGGGAAGATAATTCTACATAATTGTATGATACAATGAGTAACTTAATTAAAACATTAAGTTAATATGAAGAATAATTAGAAAAGATAAAATGGAAAAAAGAGAAGACTACAAAAAGAGCAAATATGTCATAACAGATTTATTATGCAATTATTGAATAATTTATAATACCACTGAAACCATATCAAATAGAAAAAGTCTAAGATAATAAACAGTATCCACATAAAAAAGGAAAAAAATATTAAAGCATTTAGAGGTAACATGAAGCATAAACATAACTTTTGCTTATTCTAGCAAATCAACTAATGGAACTAATGTATTTAAATATATAATTCGGGAGCATTTTCAGGATATAATTAAGAATATTTTGGAGATATATGAACACTTTGAGTTTCAGTATGAAGAAGTGTACACTAATTAACCTTTTAGGTTTTAAGGATTTACAGATTAATTCCTCAAATACATAGTCTATAAAAAAGGGAAAAACAAATGGATAAGGGGGATGTTACGGTAGTAAGATTTTGACTTTACTTAACATTTCTTAACACCATTAAATAAAAGAAAATGTAAGCAGGCCTAGGAATTTCTGAAGAAAAACATGACTAGAGATTAGTGTATAATGAGTATAAATGAGAATCTGTATTAGAATTCAATTCCATCATTCTCTTTCTGGTGCTGATTCACCTATGTAGAGTCTTATTTCATTTTTCCCTTGAACAAAAAGGGAAGTGACACTGCTGAAGGTCTGAGTCCCACATATATAAAGGCTGGTGGTACCACTCTTTAATTGCAATTCTTGGGCTGGCATAGAAGACTACCTCATTATAGAGACAACAGAGACAGATCATATAGTTCATCATCAAAATACGAGACATAACACCTCTGGTTTAGGCATCCAGGTAAAGGGCCAGATAACATGGGAAAAAGAACAGACTTATGACTATGTATCAAATATAATCACAATGGCTTTTAAAAATGAAAGCAACAAACATATTCTCAAATGTTTCCTTTTAGTGAATGTAACAACATAAATCATGCTAAGCGAAACTACTCTCTAATCAGAGGGAATTAAAGTTTTTCAAAAAAGAAAAACAGTGGTTAAAGTAAACCAGTTATGAGCATTGGATTCAATGAAAAATAGTGGTGCTACTGAAAATTTGCTGCTGGTTATAAAAGAGAATTCAAATTATATAACTTTAAAACATTGAAAAACAGGCAAACATAATGATGGTACAGAAGATTGGATAATAAAATAATTGCCAGTATTATTATTTTTCTACAAAAGAGTCAAACTATTGCGCTTATAAGAACCAACTTAAACATCTTTCAGAAGTTTGTAATAGTAAGGAACTCTGCCAGATAATGCTATTCATTATTTATGGACATTTATTTCAATATCAAAATTATTTCTTTTTTATTTAACTTCTCTATTCTAAGATAATTTAACAAGCATAAGTTGAATGCCTATATTCATATAATATCTATAGACTGATTCCATTTTTAGAAGTGTTTATTTGCTTCATCTGTATATACACATTAAATAGTGTCAATACTCATGTAGCTCAATACTATAGCCACAAGGTACATGTAGCTATTTATCTTTAAACTAAGATTAATGAAACTAAATAAAATTAGAAACACATTTGTTCAATTTTACTAGCAATATATCAAGCTTTCTATACTCACCAATGGCTATTAGCCATGATAACAACAGTGTGGATATAGAGTGAAGTCAACATAATAATAATAAGTATCACAAATCAAAATTTGGCATATTTTGCATTTTATGACTATGTTAGTATGTTCTAAGAACAACTTATTTTTCTCGTATAATTTTAAACAAAAAAGTCAAAAGCATAGTACTTTTCCAAAAGTTTGTGGGAAAATAATGTAATTCTAACCCAAGTTAATTATGAATGATAAGCATATGGAAGATTATTATTTGTACTTTTTACTTTAGTACATTAACATTTTTGAAAATTAAAGAAACATAAAACAAATAAAAATAAATTAAAATTAAAGCTAAAAATATAAATATGTACAGAAAACTTCTGTGCAGTTGTTCAGTGAAGCTAAAATTGCTTTTAAAAATAAAGTCCATTAAAAAAAATCCAAAAATTCATTTAGAACCAGAAGAGACCTAGAATAGCAAAAGCAATTCTAGGCAACAGAGACATGGCTGGGGGTATCAAAACCCTCAACTTGAAACTATACTACAAAGCCACTGTGATTAAAAGAGCATGGTACTGGCAAAGAAACAGACCTCAGGATCAGTGGAATAGATGAGAAGATGCAGAAACAACTCCAGGCATTCTCAGCTACCTCATCTTTGACAAAGGAGCCAACCATCCTCACTGGAGGAAAGATATCCTCTTTAATAAATGGTGTTGGAAAAAATGGATTTCAACTTGCCAAAGATTAAAACTAGACCCCTATCTTTCACCATGCTCTAAACTAAAACTGAAGTGGATTAAGGATCTAACTATTAAAACAGAAACACTAAACTTGCTGGAAGATAAATTAGGTACAAGTCTCAAAGACATTGGCATAGGAAAAGACTGTATGAACAAATCCTCAGTAGTACAGGAACTAGCACAAAGAATCAATAACTGGGATCTCATCTTATTAAAAAGCTTCTGCACTGCAAGAGAAACCACCAACAGAGCTAAGAGACAACCTACAATGTGGGAAAAAATTTTTACCAGCTGTTCCTCAGACAAAGGTCTACTATCTAGAATACATAAAGAACTAAAAAAAATCAGATCCCCGAAATATAAAGAGCCAGTTCAAAAATGGGCATCTGAAATTATCAGACATTTCTCAGACAAAGAAGTAAAAGCAGCATATAAACATGAAAATTGTTGAAAATCACAGATCATTAAAGAGATGCAAATGAAAACAACACTGAGATTCCACCTCACCCCAGAAAGAATGGCTGCTATCAAGAAATCAACCAATAACAAATGCTGGTGGGGGTGTGGAGAGAAAGGAATCCTTCTGCATTGTTGGTGGGAGTTCAGTCTGGTGCAACCATTGTGGAAATCAATATGGAGATACCTCAAAGAACTAGGATTAGAAGTCCCATTTGACTCAGTTATTCCCCTGCTGGGTATCTTCCCAAACGAATTAAAAAAATCATACCACAATGATGTATGCACACCCATGTTTATAGCGGCAGAGTTTGTAATAGTTAAAACTTAGGAACACCTCAATTGCCCATCAAGTGGAGACTGGATAAAGAAGATGTGTTTTTTATATAAAATGGAGTACTCCTCGCCATAAAGAATGAGAAACTGGAGACATTTATAGCTAAGTGGATGCACACTGAGGCTATACTCTTAAGTGAAATAAATAGGACACACATGTTTGAATACTGAATAGTTTTCTCTGGTATGAAAAACTAAAAGTGTAAATAAGGATCAAAATGCATAATTGATATTGTGAAATAGGAAGAAAAGGTCTAATGGAGTAGAGGAAGTGGGAGGGGTAGGGGAAAGGAAAGAAGGGAAAATAAAAAATATGAGAAAAGGAAAAAAATGGAAACAAAGTCTTTGTAAATAGGGAAGAATGGAGGGGGTGAAGGGAGGGCAGGGGAAGGGGAAAAAATAAGAACCAAGATACATCATGTAAAGGTACAAGATCCCAATGAGGAATGTAACTGTATTGTATACCTAAAGTGTACCGATAAACCTACTGGGAAAAAAAAAAGTTCATTAATGAAATACAACGTGAACAAAGTTGAAAAAATATTATTAATAGTCATAACAATATTTGAAAAATTTAGAAGAAAGTTCATGGTGTGTGTGGGAATATACAAATAACTTCAGTGTATTTGTTCTATGAAGTGTGGTTAGATAGAGTTAATATGGAAATGTTAGGAGAGCCTATAAAATCACTGAAGTATTTGTACAGTATTTTACACATGAGAAAAAAGAGTGAATGAAGCATAGTGACTAGAATTTTTACACTTCAGAAATTGAGTGAATGATAGGGCAGATACTACTGTATGGATGAGTCAAGAGAATAAAGATTTCTGTTTAGTCCTAGTTAAACAGTGGCATCCCTTGGTAATTGCTTCTTTGGGAGCATCTGTTTAGAGCAGCCTACCATTAGCAACAGGAGCAGCAGTGGCAGCAATGTGATAAACAAACTGTGTGACTGGGGGGGGGGCAGCATATTGTCCCTTCAAAGCAAAAACCCAGAACAAGAAAAAGAGTAAATGCCACTGACATTTGTGGGCCCGGGTTATGTGTGTCATGAGAAAAATAGTGGATAGTTTCTATAATGATTCATGATAAAAAACAAAGAAAGTGATGTGGTTTTTTTGTATTTTTGTTTCAACTATAAAATTTACTCCTACAATTGTGTCATCTGAAACAGGACAAGATGCATCAAATATTTAAACTTCTTTTCTTGTTTTGTTTTGAAAGCAGTAAAATGGAGATAATCAGGATCTTTATTAAAAATATAGCAACATATGAGCAACCTTTTCTTGTGGCTGGAACTTCATGCCCTTCAGTGAGGCTGTCCAGCTCATTGCTCCTTTCTCCTTGATGCAGTCTCATTGAGCTCTTCCTTCTATAGCAGATTCTTTCTCCATAAAGGGGTCCCTGTGCAGTTCCATTTTCCTCCTCAGCCATTACTTCTCTTGATATAGATTTTCTCATATTTATTATTATCATAACTTATTTTTGTGAGTAAAGGACAGGGTACTTGGGAAAGGAGTTTATATATAAGTATTTTTGTCCCTAATTGTACTCCTGTGTACACATGTACAAACATTGTCAGCAACATTATTTTAGAATAGAAATATAAGCTACATTGCTTTGAATGAGTTTACATCTGTATCCTTATACTGGTAGATTAACCTCACTGGTCATTATAAGTGTGTTGCATCAAGCATTTTATTTTAGTACATTGAGTAATAATACTAATAATGATCATAACAGCAACAACCACATATAAGGCAGCTTTAGTGAAAAGGAAATGCAATGTGGCAACTCTTACATTTCCCTTTACCAGCAATTAAAAAGCATTTGGGTAAGAGAACAAAGCTAAACAAAATTATTTTCAGAGTGCTGAGATAGAGTTTTTTTCTTAAAGTATTGATTTAAGTTCCAGAACTGTGAAATGTTTTTTGATACTCGATTGGCATGCTGTTAATGTATTCTTATTTTTTGTAAATGACATATAAAAAGGTATAACTTCTATATTTGTGTAATGTTAAACACATATGACACACTAGACTTGTATGCTTGTTTAAAATTAATGGTCCACAGTATTAAATGTCTAAAGGTAATCAGAAACATTATTCATTCTTGGAAACAAGGCAAACTCTATAAAGAATATTTTATGAAGAAAAAGCATATTGTAAAACACTGTTTTTTCTTTAAATCTACTCATAGAGCACTGAGTAAAAGATCAGTGTTAAAGAATGAGTTGAGACTAAATGATTAAAATTTCATTTATTTTACTTCTCTTTAATATTCACAATAAAAGTCAACTTGCTCATTACATCACGTAAAATGCAAGCTAGGGAAATCATAAAGATTTATAAATAGGAAATATAGATTTTTTTTCCATATCTATTGGAGAAAACACATCTTACATTATTGTTTGAATATGTTGCTTTTGACCTCTTTTTGCATTGAGAATAACTATGTTAAATATCACCAAGTCCAATCTTTTTTTTCTTTTTGAGGTGTTAATGATTGAAACCTGGGCTTTCACACTGAGCTACATCCTTTTAACTTTTCATTATAATTTCCATTTTATATTTTGAGACAGGGTCTCACTGGGTACCTAAATTGTTCAGGTTGTGCTTGAACTTAGAATCCTCATGCTTCAGCCTCCCAGACAGTTGGGATTATGGGTGTGTGCCAACATGCCTGGCAAGTCCAGTCTTATATATGGCATTAATGCTGAATGTGAAAAACACTCCACAAGACATACTGCAGAATTACTGTAGCTGTCTACATGCTATTCTGTGTCTACTGTAGTGAGGGTAAGAAGCAAATTATGAATTCACTCATAAAGTCATAATGTCAAATAGATGTGAATCCAAGTCCTTTTTCCAACTACATAGTTGCAAAATCTTAGGTGAGATTCTTAATCTTTATTATTTTGATTTTCCTTTCTGTTAAGCAAAGGGGGACAATTTGAAGGTGTTTATGTTCTCCTTCAACTTCTGATTCAATTTAAAATACTTTATTAAACTTCTATGATTCAATTAAGCAAAGGATTAGTATTATGAATTACTTGAAATTTTCTCAACCTTTTTTGTGGTTGAAGACAGACTTGACACACTTATTGATACTTCCCAGTTGACTGACAAGATAATTGCAATGACAAAGATTGTGAGTATACAATTTATTTCATTTTTAATAAGAAAAAATATAGTGAACAATGAGTGATATTTAATAGAGCTATGCCTTTGCTAGGCTTGTAGACCATTAATCATGGGCTTAAAAAAATTTACATGAATTTCCCACTGATATCACAAGGGGCTGTCTGGTGATATCACTCTGATACAATAAGAAAATGGTAGTAGATTTATAACCAGAAGTCTTGGATTCAAGAAACAATATATTCTCATTAGCTTTTAGATTTGGGGCATATTTTAATTCTTACTCCTTTTTCTGAATCTCCAGAATTATACAAAAAGTACTTACAACACTGTTACAAGACCATGAATATCATAATTTACATGAAAGCGCCAGATCTTAATCACTTTACTCTTTGCTAGGACAAAATATTCAAAACTCACAACTTGAAGGAGGAGAGGTTTATTTTGCTCATAGTTTCAAAAGTTGTAGTCCATGTTTGGCAGGCTCAAATGCAGAAACAGCTTGGTGGAAAGGCCTGTGCTAGAGGAAGTCTGGTCATATTACGGTGGCCAGGAAGCCAAGAGGGAAGGGAGGAGCCAGGGAGGGAGATGCACATTTCTAGGTCATGCCCCAAAGACCTGGTGTTTTTCAGGCCTTATGTCTAACAGCACATTCAGCTATAGTGGTCTCTGATACAATTTCCAAAAGCCCAACCTCTGAATGTGTGAGAGTTTTGGGGTCCATTCTTGATCTAAACCATAAGATACTATGCTAATTATTTTATCTTAACATTGCACATTCATTATTATATGCATTATATTTAGATTTAACATGAGATATAATAAATTTAAGTAGATTTCTTATGGATAAATGAAGGCTGTTTCAGTAAATCACAAATTCCTTGCTTTAGTTCTTTAAATCTTTTCTTCTAAAATGTTTTAATTTTTTAATAAAAATTACTATGTATTAAAATGAGAACGAAAAATAATCCCTTACTCTATAGCAGAATCATGACAATGATGAGCGTAGTTATTATTAAATAGATGAGTCAGATATTTAATGTCATTTGCTTTCACTTCACATTTGAATGTCATTTATAATATAATTAGTGAGTTTTCTCTGGATTCTTTTGATTGAATATCGAAAGCATTTCATTTCCTTTCATTTTTAGGCAATTGATTTTTCAAGCTCCTTGACTTCTTGACTAAGGAAATCAAATATTTTCTCTATGAGAAAATCTATGTTCAATATCTCTACCTTCATATACCAAGAATATGCTTTAATTTTTTTGTTTAAAAACAGGGTAAAATGACATCAACAGAGTATTTATATTTATACATATAAATAATGATTAAAACCTATGGTTTGCTCTTCCATTATTTTTTTCTGTAGTATTTAGAACTGATGCCTCTTTTTTGTCCTTTGAATCCAACTCATTAATGAATAAAAACTTCTTAAATTTCTTTATAACTCATATTTTCATATTTCAGACCAGTGAGCTAATCTTCAAATTACAACCATTTCCTTGTCCATTGTAATACCCTCCTAAATGAGTCATCACCATTCTCTCTGGGCATTTTCCTAATCAGTTTTTCATAGGGAAGTCAGGCTTATCATTCAAATAGATAAGCTCTGATCTTGGAGCACTTCTCTACTGAAAATAGTATTTCCTGGAGCCTCCTTGTATTTTTCACCATAGCTAAATTCCCCTTTCCCTTGGTTACACTTATCTTCTTCAGTTAAGTTCTCTTTGTCTCTCCAACTGCAGTAACATTTTTATAACATCACCTATATGTGGAATTTTTTTCCTTCTAGTTTATTAAATTAAATTCTTAAAATGCTCCCATTTCCCTCTTGAGTATTTTTAGAACACAGTTTTACTTAGTCACAATATAAATTCTCATAAACTGATATTTATAAATTTTTTCAATGTTCTTATTTTATATTAATATGACAGTTTTTTTATTTTTTATTTATATATTTATTGGTACATTTTAGGTATACAATACATTTACATTTATCATTGGGTGTTTGTACCTGAACATGATGTATCTTAGTTCTTATTTTTTCTCTCATTACCTGTGCACCCTTCACCCCCTCCACCCTTCCCTATTTACATAGACTTTGTTTCCATTTTTTTTCTTTGTCATAATTTTTCCTTTCCCTTCTTCCCTTTCCCCTTCCCCTCCAGCCACCCCCAAACCCTTGGACCTTCTCCTATTTCAAATTATCAATTATTCATTTTAATCATTTTCATCCTTATTTACACTTTCAGTTTCTCACACTAGAGAAACTATTTGGTATTTACATACTTGTGTCCTATTTATTTCACTTAAGAGTATGCCCTCAATATGCATCCATTGGGTGTTGGAAAAACTGGATTTCAACCTACCAAAGATTAAAACTAGACCCATACCTATCACTGTGCACTAAACTAAGATCGAAGTGGATTAAAGATCTAAATATTAAGACAGAAACACTAAAATTGCTGGAAGATAAATTAGGTACAAGTCTCAAAGACATTGGCATAGGAAAAGACTTTATGAACAAATCTTCAGTAGCAGGGGAGCTAGTACAAAGAATCAACAACTGGAATCTCATCGTATTAAAAAGCTTCTGAACTGCAAGAGAAACTACCAAGAGAGCTAATAAGGCAACCTACAACGTGGGAAGAAATTTTGAGCAGCTGTACCTCAGACAAAGGTCTACTATCGAGAATATATAAAGAACTGAAAAAAATCAGACCCCCCAAATTCAAAGACCCAATTCAAAAATGCGCATCCGAAATGAACAGGCATTTCTCAAACAAAGAAGTAAAAACAGCAAATAAATATATGAAAAAATGTTCAACATCACTGGTCATTCAAGAGATGCAGATGAAAACAATACTGAGATTCCACCTCACCCCAGAAAAAATGGCTGCTATCAAGAAATCAACCAATAACAAATGCTGGCAGGGGTGTGGAGAGAAAGGAACCCTCCTCCATTGTTGGTGGGAGTGCAGACTGGTGCAACCACTGTGGAAATCAGTACGGAGATACCTCAAAGAACTAGAGGTCCCATTTGACCCAGCTATTCCCCTACTGGGAATCTTCCCAAAAGAATTAAAAGAATCATACCACAGCGATATATGTGCACCCATGTTTATAGAAGCACAGTTTGTAATAACTAAAGCTTGGAAACAGCCCAAGTGCCCATTAACTGGAAACTGGATAAAGAAGATATGTTTTTTTTTTTGTTGTTTGTTTGTTTGTTTTTATAAAATGGAGTACTACTCAGCCATAAAGAATGAGAAACTAGACACATTTATAGTATGATATATTTTAATATCTAATCTAACTTTCAGATATATAGGTCACAAATACTGGGCTTTTAAAATATTTGTATGTCACCAGATGCTCATGGAATAAGCCTAAAACAATGCAGCACTATTTGGTGGATGCTTATTTTGCGTTGTATATGTGTTATTTTACTTAATCCTCAAAATAAACATATATCAAAACTGAACATTGGTTTTATTCTTATTTTAAAAATGGAGACCTGGTAGCCAAAAAAAATTAAAGTGAATTTTTTAATTGAAAATTGAGATTGGAGGTAAAACTCTCAAAAGCTGTGTTAGTGAAGCTGCCTGAATCCTTTACAAAGTGCCCCCTTATACGACATGGAGAGGTACTAACCTTGGGATGAATAAATTATTTCCTTGCTTCTCACAAAAGTCATGAGCATGTGTGATTCTACTCAGATATTCAGAAATTGAATTTTACATAATTTATTTCATATATGATTAAAGTTGAAAGATTCCAAATATAGACTCACAATTTGGTAAAAATCCATTTGGTAGCTTTTCATAAGCAATAGTGTAGACAAACACAAAGAATATAATTGTGTTTACATAAATTATGTTGCGAGTTATGCAGCTTTTGTAAGTAGGCTAAAAACTGCAAGCAAATATTTGAAAATTTTCCTTCATAGTGAATAATATTCAAATGTTTAAAAAGGGATTTTGATGGTGTTTTCTCAACATCTTATTCAGACAAAATTTTAACTTCATAGTTCACTTGTTGATTGAGGAAAGGTAGATCAGGATTTGTTCTGTTTAACTTGTTATTTTTGATCATCTTTCTTAATACAGAGTATACCGAGAATGTGACAAGCCCTGGATTCTGAATTTCAGTGAAAATAATGTAAATACTCTACTTCCCATGTCTTTAGTTTTAAAGAAACAGTAATAGTTATTTAGTTTAGTAAGTGCATAAATGAAAAATGGTAAGGTTTTCTGGGCAAGTTTTAGAATCAATGTGATTTACCCAGGTGATTCCTAGAAAGAAGGATAAGGTGTCTCACTTTTTATCAGTGTAGAGTCTTAGAGTTTTCAATTACAGATCTAAAAGTGGGATACTATGAGTGGTTGTACAGGTTGTCCTTATTAGATGTTGCAGGAGAGATGAAAGCATGAAAAGTGAAGCTTAAAATATCAGCATGAGAGAGATCATGGGGAAGCTTGATGTTCTATTAATGTTAGTTAACTTTTTAATGAAGAATAATGGGTATAAAAACATGTAGCAGATGCCTGGCAAATTCATATTACTCCTTTAATAAAATGGTCATAGGGAAGAATGTGAAGAGAAATAAGGACAAGGAGAAATCTTCTGATAGGAACAGCAATTAGAAGGCTAGTTTGGTTAATCAGATATTGTGGATCTATAAGAAGATTGTTGCATTACATCTGAAAAAAATGGAAACGTCCATAAGATATTATAATATCCTGAAAATGGATGATGAGGGATTGAGGAAAGCACAGAATTGAAACCAGATTTTGAACTTTGGCAATTTAGAAAATGGGGTACAAAATTTTTCTCAGTCTTATTGTCCCATAGAAACTGCCCTGGAATTTATACACAAAAGCATCCTCATTTTGAGGCATTTGGACATGTTGACTTCTCTAGATGATTTGATTTTTAAAAATCTCAAAATAAAATAAAACACTAATATGATTTCAGCTCTCATGATACTTATCTCTATTCTTTATTTCATATATTCATATAGAGTAAATATATTATTGAAGAATCAGGAATAGCATTTTAAAAACATTTAACCAAATATTGAAGTGTTACTCAGAATAATAATGATATTCAGATTCAAGTTGTTTTCTTTTGTCATCTTGAATCTTAGTAATTTTTTCTTATTTTCTTCTATTATATTTTTCTCTTTTTCTGATGGTTGCCCTCTTATTACTAAGCTTTTATGCAAAATGAAAGAATTGTCATTCACTGTCCGAAATGTTCCAAGTTTATATTTTATGCCCCTAAAAGTGTTTTTAGATGCTTGTCTTTCTCTCTGCTCAAGTTCAGTTGTATCTGCTTCCTATGATGGATCTCTCTAAACTGGATACCATCTCCTTGTATTTTTCTGCTATGGCAATGTTTTAAGAGCATTATAGTAATTAGTGAAGAGAGGGTCTTCCTAATAAAATATTATAAGAAGAGACTTCTGATTCTAAAGAATCGGTGAAAACCACTCTCTTCTATAGAAGTTAAGGGCTTTAAACAAACTTATTCTTTCCATATCTAGGTTATAGCAGAACAATGATTGATAAAAATGACACACAAAATAAAAGTTCATAGGTGAAAATAATATTGCTAATATACCATGGCCATCAAAGTCCTTAATGATTACTTTTTGTATCAAAGGAAGACATTGTTTTAATTAAATATTAAAATAAAATGCAAAAAATTCTTAATAAGACATGCAAAATTTCTCTTTATCAACTTACAATTAAAGTTAATAAATTGCTCCAATATTAAACAATGAAAAAGAAAAAATCAGTTGGTATACTCAACAGTAGACAAACCAAAAGAAAAATATTTGGTCTATTAAAAAAAATCATTGAAATTTTCTAAATAACTAAAAAATGATTTAGCATACTCTAATTACAATGTAAGACTTACAATTTGTCTCAAAAGATAATTAATATGTGAAAGATTTAAGATTTTAGCATTTGTCCTACTTTCATTTTATATAACCATGGTTTTTAGTGGGGTTTTTTATGGTAACATAACATTGTGTGAATAGAACAATTGGGATTGGATTAATAAATGTCTGTAGATGTAGAAGCACAGGGTTCCTAAGTTGTTGTCAAAATGTTAAATGTGAGATGTTGCATTTAAAAACTTTACCATGCAGTTAGAAACTGAAGAATCATGACTTAAATGTATCTTTCTTGTTGAGCAATTAATTACTTCTATTACATTTAAATGAAAATAAGGAATAATTCGACTTTGTGAACTCTGAATTTTTTGTCAAATTGCTTTGTTTTTTACATTTCTTAAATGCCACAGAGGTAGAAAATTAAAATATTATGTTCTTGCATTGTTTACTAAATAGAGAATATGACTTACAATGTCCTAAGAATTAGAACGTTTTCTTATTAACAATTTATAATAATGATTTTTACTTTGGATGTGAAATATCGTGAGTATCTCTCATTTCTACCTCCTAAGGTAGCTGTTTCTCTGGGTCTTTAAGAGCTCTAACATATGTAAGAAAAAATGAATAAACCCAATGCCCAAAGCTCTAGGCTAGAACCCTGAAATAATTTGCCAGCTTTCTGTACAATTACCTGTTTGTCCTGGATACTGTGAGTTCAAACACTGAAAATTGTCATCAGGGATGCATTCAGCATTTTCTTCCAAGCTCTAATTATACTAGCACTAATCCGAAGGCCTTTGCCTCTGCAGCCTGCCGTAACACTCATTCTCTAATTCAATAGATCATAAACCGAGCACTATGTCTAGTCCCTGGGGATAAACTAATGAGAATAGTATGCTTTTCTTTGTGTAATTGCTATTTTGAGGTTAGACAGTAAATACATAAATACATCACATCATCTCAGAGCAATAAGCACAATAAACAACACTAAAGAAGAAGAGGCAGATTGGCATATACTGTAAGTAAAGATGACATACGAAGTGAGAATTAAAAGACAAGCAGAAGAACTGTGTAAATATGAGATAAAGGAGTTATCTAGGTTTAGGAAATTTCTCACTGGAAGGAGAAAAAATAAATGAATTGTCCCTGAAAAAGAAGGTAAGTTAGTGTGGCTGAAATAAAAATGAAGGGGAGTTAATGGTGGAACACAAACTTGAGAAGGTTAAGACACTACCACAATCTTTCAATGTGGCCTCAACTTTTAATACTCTAGAAGTCTTGATAATGTAATATCAGTTCTGTTGCTGAAGTTAAGAATACCCTTTAAAAATGCTTTAGTAATCCTCAGGGATAAATATATTTTCTCCAGTGTACATTAGGATGAAGAAACTGGTTTCATTTTTTTTTCTCAGTTACACCATACACACTTCATCAAGTATTAATTAATATTTACATACATAGTGTAGCTTGGTCTATATATGTAATATACATATTGAGAGTGTACATTATACCACCTACAATGAAGCTGTTCTAAAATTCCATAGAAACAAATTGTGTCTGAGAAGTGAATCATATATCCAATCATAAACACTGAGGTGTGTGATATAGGACAAGGCAAGGTCTTCACAAAGAATGTCACTAGTGTATCTGCCTCTACAATACCACAGCAGAGAAGTTGCTGGGGCTTTTCTTTTTTGCACTCTAAGTATCCTATTTAACCTCTTAGGAGTGTTCTTCTTCCAAAGTTTGATTAATTTGGCTGTGCTAATCTTTGCTCACCAGAATACAGTGAGCAAGGAAAAACGTTCACACTTTGTAACACTGGCTTTGCCCCAGTGAACATGGCTCCAAGAAGATTGGTATGGGGGCTATTTGATCACGCAGCTGATTTTTTCCTCAATATATGTGCAATTATACAATGACTACCAAAGAAAAATGATGTTTAAAAATAGAATGCTAACCTCCATAAACATGATCTGCCAGAGTTTAATCATTGTATGAGCAATAATTTGATTATTGCAGCCTACAAATACCCAATGGAAGTAAAGAATATCAAAAAAAAAAAGAGAAATCTTATTCAATTCTGGAAAAAGCAGGACTTAACAAAAAGAATGCCAAATCGGGCATTATGAAACTGTCATTTAGTTTATTTCTCAGTGTCCCTAACTAACTTAAAAAATTGTTGGATTTTGCAACAATTGGTGAATTTAGAAAAATTATATACTATATATAATCATGCCATAATCGTACATGTGAAATATATTCTATATATTTTATATAATTTGATGCTCTATATATGTGTGTTATATATGTGTGACACACATAAACATGAGGACTAGACACATCTTGTCATACGGAGATTTTATAAACCTCCACTAATCTTCTTCAGTGTTATTTCCTATATCACACTCCCATAGCTAAAGTTAGAAGTGCAAATGCATGTGGTATTTTCAGCTATATGAACACTGAATAGATTTTTGCACAAGTGCAGCGTTTGCTTACTAAATTCTACATATTCTACTATATAAATGAGATTCAAATGAGTAATACAAGGACAAATGCAATATTAAATTATTAATTTTGTGTACCTACTCGTTTTATGAAAGTGCTTTGGTTTGTGGAAGAACTAGTGAAATTTCCATCAAAATGTCATTTGACCCCAGTGAAATATTTTTTTTACATTGACTATAATGTAAAATGTCTATTACTAATTGGTTCACATATGAATTTCAGAAAATAAAATTCTGATAACTACTATAAGATTCTAATCACTACTTTTTCAAGTAAATATTTATGGCTATGTATTTGTTATTTTTCTTCGAAGCCATAGTTTAGTTCCTTTCTGTTAAGGGAAAAATGACATTGTATATTAGTTGGGTTTTTCCATATTATCTTTCAATTTATGATTTGCTTATATATTATGTATTGAAATCATTTTATGATTTATACTACCACTTCTTTTCTGACAAAACTGTTTTCTCATCCAAAGTGAAATTCATAGTGTGTTGAGATATTCTTTAGCAAATTTCTTTGAAATATTTTTAAATTGTAAGGAAGTGATAGTAAGATGACACCTTAATGCTTTTCTCAACCTATGAAATTAGTAGCTAGTTATGAGAAATTATAAAAGCTATATTTGATTAGTGCATGTTAATATTATGCACTAATGGGTTGATGATGGGTTTTATTTTGGCAAATTTATTCGTGCTTTTAACATAGCTTAACTAATTTTAATTTCAATACCTCCCCCTCTCCTTTCCCTTCCACCAGATACTTTTCCAGTCTCCAGATGCCTGATTCTTACGTTCCTGCCATTTATTTATTTGACTCATTAAAAGGTAAACATGATATATTTAACTTTCTGAGTCTAGATAATTTCATTTAACTTGAGAATCCTCAGTTCTTTTTTTTTCCTGCAAATGACATGATTTTGTTCTTCTTTATGGCTAATATCCCACTGCATGTATGTACGACATTTTCTTTATGTATTCATCTGTGTATGGGCAGCTAGAGGGTTTTCTTGGCTTACCTATTCGGAATTGCACTGTTAAATACATGAGTATGCATGTGTCACTACAGTGTGCAGCACTTAATTCTTTCAAGAATATGCTCAAGAGTAAGTTTCTATTGTTGTTGCTTTGTAAGTATCCCACCTTTGTCGAATGTTTGAAAAGGTCATATTGATTATATATTAAATTCTTAGGTAAAATAATTTCCTTTTCTATACTTTACTTTTACATTTAGTTGTCTTTTCTTACTAGTTAAAATGCCAATTATTTATTCTCCTCATTATATCTTTTATGCATCTCAAAACTCAAAATTCTCCAATCAAATTAAGCCAGCTGCGTCATGAGTCCAGCATTCAGTGGAGCCCTTCATTCTGTCAGGGAGGAGGTGAATTTCAGCACAATCCACAATGGTTGATAGAGGGCTCCATGTTGCAAGGAAAGTCTTGCTTCTGTGAGTGGCCAACTACCATGTTGGTTGTCCTGCAATTACGATAGGACAGAGATATGTTTTGGACCCTTTTGTAGTGCATTTAGGGTTCTGTTACAAAATACCATGAATTAAGTAAAGAGAAATTCACTTCTCACTGTACTGCACTCTAGGGAGTCCAAAGTCAGCTTGATGACACATTTGGACTTTGGTGAAAGATTGCTTTCTGGTTTATAGACGGCCCCTTCTAACTGTGTTCTCACACGGTAGTGGGACAAACAAGCTGCCAATAGTGCCAGAGATAATTACTGTATTCCTGGCTGAAACTTAATAATAAGAAATTGGAAAGGATTTTATTTTGTTTTTGAATCAATGACCAGTAATTGTCCTACTTAGAAGATTATATGAATAACCTGATAGAAGCTTTTATTTGTCATTTTTATCTTCTTTATTCTCACTATTTGATCCTCCTTTTTTCCACTGGGAATTTCTAATTTGACTAAAACCACTTTTGGGACCAAATTCTTCTCTCTTCTTTACTATCATTTTTTTCCTGGTCTTTCTTTTTGCCTCCTTCTATCGTCCATTCAGTTTCCTAGAATACTATGATATGTTCTATTGCAAGCCTTTACTTTCCTCACCTGTTTCTCTTCGTGATCTCTCCAAAGTTTATAAAGTTATTAATTATTCTCATATTTATAATAATATAATTATTTTCATAAGTTCATAAGAATTTTTTCTCCTTATAAAATAACACAATTGAAAACTTTTTTTTTGCAAAGGCTTTGGTTATGACAGTTAAAAATGATGTGTAAAATCAGAGTTGACAAAGCAGATTCATAAATTTGACTTTATGGAGCCAATTCCTCCAAAGTCTTTCTGAAGACACTTGCCTTGGTACTTGGCTACAGGGTTCTCAGTGTTAGAGTTAAGAAAAGACTGCCTAAAAGGCTCAAGGACTTTTGCATAAATGAAGAACTTCTGTAAGAAAAAAGCTCAAACAAATCCATAGGTACTGAAGGCAAAATCTACTGCCAAGTTTCTGGCATAGCTTCTGAGACCCAAGAGCACTTTACAAATTAATATGAGATGCCTTATTCGAGGTTTCAGCAAAACAGTGTTACAAAGAATGTTTATAATCAATCATTATAGTTTTGCTTATATAAATAATCACTACAAGCATCATTTTACAAGCAATTTGGTCTTACTTTGATTATTGTTGGTAGACTTGTGAGTGAATGAAGTGAATAAAGAGAGAAAAATGTTTCAATAGAAAACTGTAGAGCACCTTGTGGGATATTAAATTCTATTCCTTTTGAGTGTCCTTATTAAATTCTATTCCTTTTGAGTGTCCTTAAGGCTTTGTTATCTAACTGCACCTGGAGTGGATCCTGCTCAATTCTTGTGGTTTTTCTCCAATATTTTTCTGCAACTCTTTAATTAATGCTTCAAATTTTGCTCTCGCCCTCCTGACTTGTCTCCACTTAAAGCTAAAACCTAATTTCTTGGCAGGAGGAGGTGTTGGTGGCTTCTTTGTGGATGCCTGCATGCAGTATGTCCTATAAGCAAAAATTTCATAAATATGTCGAAGGACTGAGTGAATAATCATTTCTGGTTCTTTCTGGACTCTTCCTTCCACACAGGCTCACTACCTTCAGACACTGCTTGCTTGTGCAGTCCCTGCGTTGCCGTTTTCTCTGTGCTTGGATATGGCCCCTAATCAGAGTGTTATCATTGTTTGCAAATTCTCAAGGATCTTGAGAGTGTCGTCTCATACATCATTCTCCATCTTTCAGTTTCTTCGATGTGCTAGTTTGCAAATATTCCTCTCACTGTACAGCTCTATCTGAAGGGACAGGAAGAGTGATTTGCCACCTACTCCATCAATGATCTACGACTGAAATGCTGGGGGCTCCCTCAGGAGCCTCATTCTTTCCTAAGATGGCATGCACAGAGGACAAGGGATACAAGGAATGCCACAACCCGGGGGTGTCTTGTCTGGCTTCCCTCATTAACCCCAATACTGGAGTTTGATTCTGTGAGTTTCTCCTTCTCTATACTTCTACATACCTGCTTTCCTCTGGTGGACATATCAGAGTTTCTTTCCCTTGCTGCTGCCAACCAAACAGCCCAGATGTTCTGCATATCATGAAACTTTTAATAAAATCTATTGCAGTTAGTATGGAATTTCAATAATATGCAAAAATTTTGATCCTTAATAGTTCCCTTTCCTCCTTCCTATGCTGTTCTATTATTTTCAGGAATCTTTCCTGTTTACATAATTTTAAGTTCATCAATACAGAATTATACTTGTTGTATGCAGTCATATTTTAAATTAGAAGAAAACACTTAAAACCAAAAAAAGTCATCTAAAGTATCTTCTATATTTATCTCTATAATTATTTTCATCAGCTTTGTTTAATGTTTCTTGTAAATTTGAGTTAAAATATCCTTTCTTTTCCTTTTAATCTCTTTATTCTTTGTATCAGTTTTCTAAACCAAAGTTGTTGTAACAAATTCTCTGAGTTTTAACTCTTTGGGAATGTATTAATTTAATCCTTCAGTTTTGAAGGAGGGCTTTGTTTGGATAGAGAAGTTTTGCTTAGCAATCTCTTTATATATTTTGAAGGTGTAACATACTGTCTGTTGGTCTCGTAATTTCTGATAAGATAAATGTTAATTATACTGAGAATCTTCTACAGGTGCTAGGTGACTTTTGTTGCTGTGAATATTTGTCTTTGTCATTTACTTGGGACAATTTGAAAATAACATAATTAGCTATGAATCTTCTTGAATTTTTTCTCTTTGTAATTTGTTAAATGTTTTGACTGTGTGATTCATATTTTTTATCAAATTTAGAAAATTTTGGCCTTTAATGGTGCACTAAAAGCCTTTGATGCTCTGGAAAATTTTCTTTAGTTTTTTTTTCTTAACTTCTCAAATTATAATTTATATTTTTCTTTAATGATTTATGTATTTCTAACTTTTATAAAATCTTGGTGAGATACCTTTAATTCTTTAGGCATGGTAAATTACAGTTTTTAAATTATAGTTTTCTTTGCTGATTCAGTCTTTTTCTCCTAAATCCAATAATGTAGTTCTTTCAGGGACACATTCTGTTTTGGTTTGTTTTGCTGTTAATTTGTATATGTACCACACTTTTTATTTCTTTGCCTGCCTCACAATTTTCGGTTAATTTAAAAATTTTTGAAATGTTTAGCTTAACAAACTGAGTATTGCAGATTATCAGTTTAAACAGTTTTGAATCAGGCATGCCACCCTGGAGTTTGTTTTGGTTATTTGGCTTGATGGCTTTGATCATTGCTTTATATTGCCCTTTGGTGCTTATATTTTTAGAGAGTTTCATGGATTTACTCCATAGATTCTCTACTTCTTCTACTGTTTAGGTACAATGTTATCTTCAATTTTTTTTCTCTAAGGTTCTTGATTTTTCTCATTTTTCAGCTTTGCTTCTAAGTTGTCCACGAGTGAATATAATTTATTGGTCAGCCAATAACTGGTCAGACTTTCTTGAGGGCCTTGGCTAGGTCTCACACTTATTAAATAAATTTGTTTGTTAAAATAATTTAACTCCAAATACAGCTGTTGAATTTGCATTGAGTTATAACTACAATTCATGTTTTAATTGAAATGTCAAGGTTTAACAACTGACATTGTTATAAAACAATAAATGGTTGTTAAATTTTAAATAGTTGTGATAGAGTTCAATAACTAACTGTGAACTATAATCTCTGGGAAACCCCAAATCAACAGTGATGAGTCTGTTTTCAAAACCTACTGCAGTCATTCTTGAAACCCTGATCAAGATTTAATAGATTCACGATGACAGTTAAAAAAAAAAAGAAGAAAAAGAAACAAAAAGACCCCCATAGTCTTTAACATTTGATTGGCTAAAGAGACAATTAAAGCTTAACCAGTGCTAACACAGGACTACTGATAGGAACAAAAAACTAAAAAACAAAAACCCAACAGAGAGAAACAAAGTGTTCAGTTCACACAGACAAGAAAGCAAGCCTTCAAAATCCAGGTAGTTTTAGAGGACAGCATTCTTTTTCCCAGGACTTCAAGTGCAGTCAGAGTGAGGGAAATCTTCTTTTTCCCAGATTTTTCCTGGCCATAAGCATAGTCTTGCATATACTCTCAGACATAAGAATTACAGTAATGTGTTAGAACTTTAAAAAATTCCCAATGGTCAGAATTTACTTTTAAATTCTTAGGCAAAATCTTATTTTCTCTAACTTAAATCAGATGTTTCCATTAATACCTCTGGTTTTATTAGTATATTACTATTGTTTTATTAGTGCATGTTTTTAATGTACTGAAGTTTGAGTTCCCACCCTTGAGCTGAGCTCCGAATTAAATCTGGTTGTGATATTTATTAACAAATAAATAGTATTTGTGAAGTTAGAACTTTGTAAACAATATTGATGGTAGAAGATATGTTCAGTGGAGTTCCAAAAATAGTCAATCTTCTCTAATACCTTTGAGACTGCTGGTGTTTCATATTTACCACACCAATAACCTGGACAGGAAAGATAGAGAAAATCTGTACTAAGTGAAATCATCATAAGCCCTATTGTCATATTGAAGTGTTAATTATTTCTATTGGAGAGACATTTTTAATTTTAAGTTTGTTCTATGCTTTGATTAATTTCAGAAAGTAGACACATATAGATTTAGCCTTTTAAACAGTGTTTTAAGTTTTTGTGTATGGGTGACTCATGAAGAGTTGCCTTCAGTTTACCATTTTGGAAGCCAGATATTTTCTAAACAAAGCATTTAAAAAATGTCAAATATCATGTAATGTTTTATCATTTTGGTAATATAACTTATCAATACACATTGATTTTTTTATACTTTCAATCATATAACATTAAAAAATTAATGCATTCCCCCAAAACAGAAGACAGAAGTATGCAAAATAGAGATTATCTTTTAACAAAATAATGGGAACCCCTGTTATATAATTTTATTAAAAATGCTTACAGTCTTATAATTTGTTTGCAAGAGAAAAGTGCTGCAGTCCTATTATAAAATGAGCAATATTTTGAACAGGTTCCCTATGGTTTTCTCTTAAAGCTCTGGGATTTTTAAAGGTCAGCAACCACCTGGCTTGTCATTTGATACATATGTAACTTGAAATAAATCAAAATAAGGAATTGAAAATATTTTTAAATGAGAATTGTATAGTGGGCATCCAACAGAGAAGCCTTTATACACTTCAGATGCCTGAAAATATAAGGGGAGTTAAATGTTTTGAAAAACATCTGTAGGGTGCTCAAAGATAATACAGTACAAAAATATAATTTGTAAAATATTACACAAAAGATTTATGTAGTATTTATAATGTAGATCTTTACCTTATGAGCAATTATCCAATGCCTAGGGCACTGCTCACAAAGAAGTAAGTCCATATAATGGGACCTCCTGTTGTGTTGGCTGAGAAGCAAATTCTGCTAGGATGATGAAATGAAAGAACAAAGCTGCTTTTACTTGAAACCTTGAAGAACTAAATTCCTAGATTAACTTTGACTTTTTTTCTTGTGTCTGTCACCATGGGCCTGAAGATTTGGAAAGACAAATTTCACAGCTTTAGGAAAACTTAAACTTCTCAATGTTAAGGGTGAGATATAATCCTGGAAGCACATCATTCACTCTTCAATTAAAAATATAAAAGAGATGCATTGAAGTCAAAATATAGTACTAGATGCTGGAGTAATACCGTTGAACTGTTCATTTATTTTAAATACCAATTAAATATATTGTAAAAAATTGCATTTTAAAGACATAAATATCACAAATCAAAAGATTAGTCATACTGACTTAGTAATTTAGTAAATGACATATAGTTTTATGAATTCATAAATATGAATTTCATGTAATTTAGCTGGGGCACACACTTTTATCCACAGTAACTGAAATGCTGAGTAGCATGAGGCTCATAAAGCTAAACAGATGCTATCTCTAAAAATGTATACATTAGTTCTTCAAGGAAAAAGTTTACTTTGCATTTCTGAGCGATTTTTTAAAAATCCATAGCTAATTTTAGTCATTGTTACAACATACAATAGATCTAGACTATTTTTATAGGACATAAGGAAATAAAATGTATAGAACAATGTAGGTGAGAAATGAAGGATAAATTCTGTGACTATTCAAATGCTCCAACCACGTGAAGCTGACTCTATATTTATCTCTGTTTTAGCATGATTAACTTTCTTCACTCACTGTGGCACTCAATTTGTGTGTGTATGTGCATGTGTGTGTCTTTAATTCTAGAAAAATTGTGTCACCCAACAAATATTTTATGACTTACCTTATGTGTGTAGCACATTACTTAGGTCAATATTTATCAGTAAGTGTAATGAAAGATCTTTACTAATATAGCAAGTGTTACAAGCAATGAAAATTCTAATTATTTTCAGTCTTGTAAAGAACTAATTGATAGCATGATCACTGCCAAAAAAAAAGAAAAAAGAAAAAAATTTAATGCACCTAAGTAATTTTTTTTTCTTTCATAAAACTTGACAATAAACAAGACAGCAAGGGGCAATTCTGGAAAGAATGTTTTATATAAGAAAACACCCATGTAAGCTATTGTATTGAATTTCTACCTGTCAAGGTGCTTCATTATTTATCATTCCATTTGAACTCTGAGCCATTAACATAAAGTCAAGAACCAGACAAAAAATAAATTAATGATTAACAGAAGAATAGACAGTTTGTGAAGTATGCATTCACCAACATCCCAGTGCTGCCACGAAGGACAAACTCTTAGAAAGACAATGTTTTCTTGCAAAGGAAATTTTAATAGAAATTGAGGGTTGGGCCAGGGATTTAACTCAGTGGTTATGCCGCCTGCCTTGTAAGTGCAAGGTCTCGAGTTCGATCCTCTGTACAAAAAAAAAAAATTGGAGGGTTAGAGTATTTTTTTAATTCCATGTAATAATTCAAGAAAACACTTTCTATTTTTATTGTTTGCTACCAAATTCCCGAAATTTACCATCGCTTCTTACAGAATCTTATTAAATTTGGAGACATTATCAACAGTTTATTAACTACTACTACTAATTCCTTTCATATTATTCATGTCATGTCAGTGCTGGTTCTGCCTTTGATTTGTATAACATTGGAGAATTTAAACATTTGTTTTGAATATTCTTGATATATTTAATCAGTCGATATGGTACAGGATGGACAGGATAGGGATTTAAATATGAAGGATGTGCTAAAGAAAGATATATGCTAAAAATCAAAATGAATATTCCTGTGCTTCAAACTAGTTGCCAAGTACTGTCAGTTACAACCTTCTTAGTTGAACACTCCCGCTAACTTGTGGGAGTTACAGCTTCTCCCTTTGGTCTCCAATATTCTGCTGGGCAGGGGGAGTTGTGGCTCACTGTGGCGTTGACTTGGGTATACTTGCAGATGCTGATGTGAAATATCTCCTTACGTGATTGCTGTTAATTTGTATATCTTCTTTGGAGAAATATCTATCCATGTTCTTTACCCTCCTTAAAAATTGACTAATTTGCATTTTTGGTTGTTTTAAGAAATTTTCTTATATTCAACAAATATGCTTATCAGAAGCGTATAATTTATAGATATTTGTTCCAGGTTTGTGAACCATCTTTTTACTTCCTTGATGGTTTTTTGTTTGTTTGTTTTTAACACAGGGGCTGAGGATATAGCTCAGTGGAACCATACCTGCCTGACAAGAACAGGGTCCTGAGTTGGATCTCCAGTACTGGAAAAACAAAAAACAAAAAACAGCATTGTTTAATTGTAATGAAGTCCAGGTGTTTTATTTTTTGTGTCCTTTTGTCATTTAAAAATTTATTTTAATAATTTGCTACAGCCAGGGGTGATGGCTCACGCCTATAAATTCAGCACTTGGAAGGCTGAGGCAAGAGGATCGCCAGGAGTAAAAGGCCAGTCTGGACTACATAGTGAGATCAAGAGTAGCTTGAACTACAAAATGAGGCTCTGTCTGTAAACAAACATACAAACAAACAAACAAATAAAGTAAATGTTGTGCAGTGCTGTAGACTTAATGATGTCTATTAATGCTACCATATCTGATTTTTTCCATTTCAATCTTCTATAGGTTTCTTCATCACAGGTATTAAACAGTTTGTGGAATTTAAAGCAACACGGTAAAAATTGTTTCATTTCAATTTAGGATTTTTGACTACACAGACATGTTCTTACTTCTTCAGCAAGTAATCTCCTCTTACATGGGAAATTTCGAACAAATTATAGCTCTAACTTATATTTTATTCTTTATCTCATTTTCCTTTGGGTGCAGTATATTTTTAATCACAGAAAATATGTCATTTGTAAACTTGCACACTGTGCCTTTATTTTCTGTCCCGTAGATACTGCTGCACGGGATACTTTTCCTACTTAGTATACTCACCCATCCAGCTTCCAGAACTGTGCTGTGTAAGGTGGACCTAAACCCATTCTGACATATCCTTATGAGAAGAGAAAATCTGGACACAGAGAGCAAGACCCCAGCGGTGCCCTTTCACAGAGGAAAGGCCACACGGGGACACAGCAGACTGCAGCAGCCTGTACATCCAGGAGACAGGCCTCGAGGGAAACCAAGCCCCAGCACCTCGATTTTAGACTTTTAGTCTATAGGACAGTAAGGAATTTCTGTTGGGTAAAACACTTAGTTTGTTTTACTTTGTTAAAGCAATCCTAGGACATTAATGTAGAAGTCCTTTAGTAAATATTTAGTTTATAATTTCTTTTATGCTATGAATTCTTGTGTATGTTTTGCTGTTTTTTTGTTGCTTTTTTATGCTGAGGGCTGTACAATTCTTACTTGAGGAGAAATGATGTCTATATTAAAAATTGAACTTATTTATCATGATTATATGCAACAAGAAAAATAAATCAGTATACCTTATATACAGATGTAACTTTTCTTGATTAGGATGACATCCAAGAATCCAAAAAGTTCACCTTATTGATTATAATACATCTTATTGATCATATTAATTGACTGCTGTTTTAGCTGATAGACAATATTAAATGCATTCATCTCCTCTCATTGCAACGTTCGACTCTATGCCTAATTATTACACTTTAAAACTTAAATGTACCAAAGCCAGGCAGGATGGCTACAAAATTTTCAGAGCTCACTACAAAATAAAAATGTAGTTCAAAAAACCATGTTCAAAATGTGTTAGGAATTTCAGTGTCAAGAAGGATTGTTAAGCCAAACAAAAGGACTTCTGAGTGGGGAACACCTGAGGCGTCTTGCTTGTCCCAAATGCCTGTGAAGTTGTTGACAGTGCAGCTTCCCCTTGTGGACAATGACAGAAGTCATCTGTGTGTTCTGATCAGTGACTACCTCATCCCTTTCCTCTGGTACTTCCCTGGGCTCCTGATGACAGGCGCTAATTGTCAGGATTATTATCCTTGCAATTTATTTCCAAATAAACTGGAGCATGTTTACTCTCACACTGACTATTTCCTGTTTATCGGGGACTTCAACAATACCCGAAGTGCTCATATTTCTTTCCTCTATAGGGAATGTGTGTATGTATAAAAAACACTAAAAAAAAATCAACAGCTGTGTGCTACACACCCACCCAACCACACACACACACACAAAATGTTTTTATCACCAGAAAATGTTTTGAAGTATAGCACCTATCTCTGCCAGGTGGAATATTGTAGGTTCTCAAAGTTTTAAGACTGTATGTACCCTTGTTACAAATCACTTATGAGATGTTGAAGAATTCAAAATCTTCACAAAGAGCTTCACCAGTATATTCCTTGCTGTTATGATTATGAAAAGGAAATATCTTTGCAGTCTTTATATCAACAGAAAGAAAGCAGTAATGACTTCACACACTATTTTAAGAAATTATATCGAAGTGCTGCTAACCTTCTCTAGAAGCTGCTTTCTAATATCTATCAAAGTTTATGTCCCAAACTACAATAAAATCAAGAAACTCTCAAACACAAGAATTGATGTACAGTGATATTTTATGACTTTTAAATTTAAAATTATATATTACAATAGCTATAGAATTCACATTTTAAAGATATATTCTACTGTACATATATAAAAAAATTCTGTTTCTCTATTTAGAATACATGTAATGCTCTTAATGCAGTCTAAGAAAGAAATGTCAAACATGAATCAAATTGGCTTTAAAAATAAGAGGATTTATTATTTCACTTCAAATTTGTCTGGACATGAGATAGGATACCAACCTAGCAAATCAGGGCTCTCATTCTGGTGTTCTCTGGGCTTTTCCTTCCTCTCCTTGCAGGATTAGTGTGAGATGGCTACAGGAATTCCAGGAACTATGTCCAGAACACCAGAGGGATAGAGGCCATTTTTTCTCTCTCTTCTCTACCGCCTGATCGGAACAAAGAAACTTACCAGGAGAATTCCAGCACACTTTCTGAATCAAATCAGATACTGATTCCTAAATCAATTACCTAAAATTAAGACTTATAGATTGGGGAATTTGTCAGTGTATTTATTCTATGATCAAGCTGCAGTTTAAATTCATAATCTTACTGGTGCATCAGTAAAAATATAATCTCTTTCTACTTTGAATGGTGACCTGGCTCAGTTTCAACTCTGCCTCATATCATCTGCATTGGAGAATGAAGCTGAAGAAGCCGCTTAAGGATGTAAATTTAGGAGAGAAAAGAAAATAAGGAGAACAAAACCTTGATTCCGAAGTTAGAAATGCATACTTTTCCTCACAGCCGATGGTCTAAGTCACGTCATATACACAAACCTGACATAAAAAGGTCTTTCCTCAGAAAAGACCCTGTCAAAAGGGGCCCTGATGGAATGGAAAATTAACATTTGTATAGAAGCAAAATATGTCACAAAAAATCAATACCAAACACCACTATTCGTCAGTTCTGGTGTATCCTTCTCATCCATTGCTGCTCTTTAATATAACTGTATTTTGTAGAATGAAATGTACTGGCATAAAAAGGGATAAACAGGTTCATTTACAAGGTTTTATGATAAAATCTAAATTCAACTTTTTGTGAAATTAGAATGCTTTTACTTTATATCAAAATATGGGAACAAGTCCATTTAAAACAGTCTATTTCTCTAGTTCTATAGCTTGTAGAAATATTTTCTCTAATGTATTAGCTGTGAAAATGATATTTCTTGATTTTTAATGTAAGGTAACAACATCACAACAGTAGGAATCTTCTTGTAGATATCACTATTATATTAGTAGTGATTAACATAACCAATTTTAAAAATAAAAAAATTAGCTTACATTTTATTTCAAAGTTTTGTATGTTTTCTTTTTATAAATATTATATTTTATATTTATGCCTATTGAGATATTCTGCTTTCATATTAAGTCATTTTCTTTAACTTTAGTTTTTTTCCTCCAGCATTGAAACATTTTTTATTATAAATATGTATATTATCAAGATTGGGAAAGAAACAATGTTCTTATGTTTTTGTGTTTTTTGAAGACATAGCTATCATCTAGAAAACCATAAGGTACATACAAATTCAAAATCATAGAAGTGAATGAAAGAAATCACTGAACCTAGTATAAGAGGCAGACACCTTTCAGGAAAACTATGAGAGAACAAATTCTGAGTTTTATCTATGTTAAATACTTTTCAAAAATACTCAGCAATACTTACCTATCATCTTCAGTTTTAAACTGAATGCTAGGAGTATGCCTGTCAGAAAATTTTGTTTTGCAGGACATCCTTCTTGCTGAGGAAATTTAAAGTAATTAAGAAATTTCATTCCTAAATATTAGAAAGAAATTTAAAGAAGTTTCATGAAACTAGAAAATGTAGTCATGGGAAAACCCCATTTTGTTGTTTGTTCTCTGTTTCTAACCTCAAATTTGTTTCATTTATTTCTCTCTATCTTTTACCTTAGAAAATCCACCTGGCTTTAGGTTTTCTCATAAAAGACCTAAAATGGTACCTTTAGACCATTAGTCTGTAAGATTTTTTTTCAGTCTAAAACTTACAACTTTTAAATAAATCCATTGTTTAATCTAGCTCTGTAAAATTTATTTTCCCAGATTTAATCAAGTGCCCATCTACCTTCTAAACAACTGTGGTTGGGTTCAGGGAATCATGTATGCAATCTGATTTTCCATTCCTCTGCAGAAAAAGGAGGAGGAACATATTTTAATATGGGATAATTTATTCTAATTTGATTGAGGGCAATGTTAACAATTATATTGCAATTATAATGTTTTATTCATGGTAAAAATAATTAGTAAGAGGCTATAATTTTAATGTATATAGAGACAACTGCAGGAGAAAATAGGTTCAAGTCATTATTGAGTGTTACATATTCTTTATGGACTTTAAGTAGAATTACTCATTATGATTCCAGCTACATGGAAAGCAAAATTTGTTAATATTCCAAGAGTCAAAATTTTGTAGTGATATTCAAGAAGCACAATCTAAACTACAAAATTTGAAGAAAAGATGAGAGAAAAACTTTTATTCAGTGATTTGGCAATTTCATTAAGCCAACTAAAGAATTAAGAAATGGCATGTACATGTACCCACTCTCCATGATGTATTACATTATGTATTACAAATACAAAGAGAAAGAGAAGAGAGATGACTAGGAAAAGGAAAACAATTACATTTTTCATTGCAATATAGAAAATGGAGATGAAAGACAAAATTTAAATGCAATAAAAAATAATGAAAAAAATCTTGATGGTAGAAAGTTGAAGAATATCACCAAAAGCTTAATTTTAGAAGAAATAACTACTCATTCTTTTTTCTGCTCCAAGTCATTTTTCATAAAAAGGTCATAAAAAGAATGTAAAGAAAACGTATACATACAGGGTGGCAATGGAAGATAAAAGTTTCCCATGTGGGACTGTGGAGCATTGGCTTAATGATTTCTAAAAGTCAGAACGAAATATGTATTTTTGAAGTAGTCAAATTGAAGACAAACAAATACTCAAGCCATTGGGATTCATGGAGTGTATAAAACCAACCTGATGAAATTTGTACTGATGACGAGAATAAAACCAGGGCCGGGGATTTAGCTCAGTGGTTTCGCCGCCTGCTGCGCAAGCGCAAGGACCGGAGTTCGATCCCTGGTATCAAAAAAATAAATAAATAAATAAATAAATAAAAAGTAAAAAACTAAGAATAAAACCAGTATTGTTTTTTCCAATAAAACACCTTTTGGGGCACTTGATAACTCTAATATAGCCAGGGATTTAGCTCAGTGGCCCCACACCTGCCTAATAACTCTAGTATATATTGGACAAAGGAATAGAGTAGGTTGTTTTTGTTATTGTTACTTTACTGTATCTAAAGTTAAATTTTATTTTCTCAAATCAGGATTACTTTCTTGTTACATAAATTAGTGTAATACATTGGCAAAGCATGTATTTATAAAAATATTTTTATAATTTACTTTGTGTCCTGTATTTTATTTATTATTTATATTTTAAAACTTTGGTGTTTTCTTTAAGCTTTCTTTGAGAAAATTAATTTTCTATCACTAGGAGAATAAGAGAAAAGAGTTAACCATGTGCATTAAGATTGTATTTTCTATGAAATTCAAAGTTAAATACACACACACCTCAAATAGAAAATACTCTCGGTCTACTAGCTGCATCATGTTTGAAGCTCAACTGATAATTAAATTTCATGGGCTTTAATTTTTTCTTGGATGATGCATATTTCATATTCAGAAATAATAATTATAAAGTAAATGAAATAATTACCTAAGCTAAGCATAAATTGATTTAATTCCCTTTTGGCTTAAATGAACATGTCAGTATGCATACAAGTCTTTATAAAAAGAAAATTACCTCGAAAAAAAGAATCTTGAAATGTAGAACATTATTATAATTCAAAATAAAGAAATTATCAGTATAATTTTGAGAAAAGATTAGCTAAATTTTTGTTATGTTCTTAACTTGTAATCTATGTTAAATAGATTTTAAGATAAAAATGGTACAAAACTGTTCTAGGAGATTTTCTCATTGATTTTTTTTTTGAACCTAGACCATAATTAGAAAGATTTAAAGCAGGAAAAGGCTGATTTAAAAAATTTTAAAAGTGCAAAAATTACATCTTTAAGGGATGATTAGTAATGTACATTTCCATACTAATTACAGCACATTCTAAAATGAAATTATATATTTAAATACCTCTTAAACATATTCACATGGATATGTTACCACTCTCTTAAAGACCAATCCTGCAATACCCCCTCCCCCAAGACTGTACCTTGTGTCCTTTTTGGGGGGTGTGGGGGGGTACCAGGGATTGAACTCCGGACCTTGCGTTGTGAGGCAGGCGGCAGAACCACTGAGCTAAATCCCCAGCCCTTTTTTAATAGACTCAATAATAATAGTGCATTAGGGTTAGTGATTTGTCTCTGTGGTTATTGTAATTTCATTTTCATCTCAACAATTTACTTCTCCCCCTCTGATTACTTGCTCTATGATTATTTTAAACTGCTGCTCCTTATTTAATGGCTACTGATGGAAATCAGAGTAATCTCCACTGGATCTTATTAAGGGAATAATCTCGAGTTTTCACCATTAGCACAAATAGTTAGGCTTCATCATGAAATTACAGAGAAAAATAAGTCTATATATTTAGATGATAGTTCTCAAATATATTTGGGATGCTGTGATTTCACCATTGCAAATATATTTGTCATTCTAGATTTGAGTGATTAGAAATACTAGAGCCATACAATAATATTTTTACATCAAGATTGTAAACTAGTATTGTTTTGATTTTAGGTTTTTAGCTGGAGAACTTTACAAATACTCATTTACTAATTCCAAACTTTAATACTGGAACATTCAGTAATTTTAAAAAGTGGTATATGCTGTTGGATGACTTCTATAAAGGGAGGTATAAAATTTAAAACTGTATTTACTTATATTATACAAAGAAGATAGTGATGAGATCTAACTCTGCTGATACTATAAGATATAAAATTTCTAATCAAGAAAACAAACCACTCTAGTATTTAATATTGAGAACACAGAAACAGCCTAATTAGCATATGAATAAAATGTCTTGATGAGGAAAACAGGAAGATGAAACATGATTTTAAGGATCCTTACCCCAACTTCAACATATAAGTGGAGAAAAATGTAAAAGTAAATTTAGCCTTTATAAGTTTAAGAGGAGATAACCTAATAAGTTTAGAAAGGCTATTAAAATGAGAAAGTAGTAGAAATAGTGTTTCATGATATTTTATGTAAAAGTTATTTACTTTTTTCCTAGAGATCTTTTTTTTTTATTAAATTCTTTTATTGGTACATTGTAGGTATACAACACAATTACATTTCTCATTAGGAATTGTACCTTTACATAATGC